>MU834156.1:0-49044 GCA_029204225.1 Diphasiastrum complanatum | reverse complement strand
GATTTTCCATCAAAGCATCAAACTCAACTTGCATAGCATTTTTCTAAGATTGTGACTTAATAACATCTTCAAAACAAGATGGCTCTTCAAGCATAGTAGTCAAGAAAGTGTAGGAAGTAATAAGATGAGTGTCTTCCCTTTGCTTTCCCTTCTCAATGTAGGTGAGCCTAGGTGGCTCGGCCTTGTGCCTTGTAGACCTCCTTGGCCTTCTCGGATCTTGAGATAGATCCTCAAAGTCTTCATCATCTTGAAGCTCCTCCTCGGCCTTTGCAAGATCTTTGACAACATGAGAGTTAGATGAGATCTCATTCACTTTGGCATAATGAGATTCATCAAAGAGAACATCTCTACTTACTTTAACTTTCTTAGAGATAGGATCATAGATTCTGTACCCCTTGCTACAATCACTGTAGCCAACAAAAATGCCTTTAAATGAAGTAGCATCTTCTTTCTTCTTTACTTCTAAAGGAATATAGACATAGCAAATACATCCAAAGACTTTCAAATCTTTTAAATTTGGATTTTTGCCATACAAAGATTCAAATGGTGTGATTCCACCAATGGCACCATTAGGAAGCCTATTACATAAAAAAATTGCACATGTAATAGTTTCTCCCCAAAAAGAAATGAGTAGAGAGGCATCTAATCTCAAAGCTTTAGCACATTCACAAAAAGATATATTCTTTCTCTCGGCCACGGGGGGGGGGGGGGGGGGGGGGGGGTACATGTGAATTCTCTCTTAAGTCCATTAGCCTCACAAAAATCTGTCATGCTATTGGAGATGTACTCTCCTCCATTATCACACCTTAACACTTTGATGCTAGCATTAAGTTGATTTAAATATACAAAGGAATCACACACTGAGATTTTCTTACAAAAAAGATAGATCCATGTGTATCTTGTACAATCATCTATGAAGGTTACATACATCAAAGCACCACCATTAGATTCATGTGAAAATGAGTGTACATTCCAGTGAATAAGATCAAGAGGAGAGGAAGATCTATTCATAGATCTCTTGAATGGTTGCTTATGTGTCTTGGATAGACCACAGGCTTCACAAAGCTTGCCACACTTGGATATGGATTTGGGAAGCCCGAGTGCTAGCTCCTTGGAAATCATGGACTCCATTGCTTGATAGTTAGGATGGCCTGACCTCTTGTGCCATAACTCCACTTGAGATAGCTCCTCCCTTTCCATGCTCACACTTCCAATGACAACATTAGCATCCAACTTGAAAAATCTACCTTGCTTAATGCCACTAGCAATACACTTATCATTCTTCATTGTGGAACAAACTCCATGTTTGAAGTGTACATCTAGTCCAATATCCATTAGTTGTCCAACACTCAATAAATTTTTTGTGATGGATGGTACATAAAGAACATTATCAAGATCTATCCTTTTTGAAAATCCAAGACATAATGGAATAGATCCTATGCCATCTATCTTACATTCTTGATCACTTGCAGTGAACATGAACTTCTTAGAATGATTATAAGAAAGTAAGGTAGAAAAATATTCCTTTTCATGAGACATGTGGGAGTTAGCCCCACTATCAATCCACCATATATCCTTTCTTGATGTTGGTGTTGTAGATGCCATAAAGGATGAGTTGAAATCATCATCATCCTCCTCCTCAAGCACAACGTTGCCTTGCTTGTCCTTCTCTTGGGCATTCTGAGTCTTCTTGAATCACTCAAAAGCAAAATGTCCTTCTTTACCACAAAAAGAAACATTTTAGATCTGATTTGTCCTTATTAGATTTGCCTTTGGAACTTGATTCACCATCCTTGTCCTCGGCCTCCTTGCCTTGGTTATTCTTGGATGGATAGGTCTTCTTCTTGCCTTTGAATGTGAAGTTGGCCTTCTCATCACCACCTTGCAAGGACATTTCTTCCATCCTTGCCTTGAGATGTAGCATCCTACTCTCCTCAGTCACAAGCACATTATGGAGCCTGTGAATTGTAGGTAGGTGATCTTGGATAGCAAATCTTTGGACTATATTGGTGTATTGATCACCAAGTCCATTCAAAATGTTTTTTTGTGCAAGGAGCAAGCATATTGAAGTGGCTTATCATTTTGTGAGAGAACAAGTCATGGCAAATGTAGGGTCAAAGATCTTGCATAGTATAGCCCTCTTGCCTGTCAACAAGGGTTAGTTCACTGGATAGGTACCTAACTATGCATAGATGCTAGATGCTACTTTTAGTTAGTTCCCTACTTTTCATCTAACTCTACCACCACTAACACTACTTCCATTAACTCTACTCCCCTAAACTACTTTCAACATGATTGTAGCTGCAAGGAAAAGGAAGATTAGAAGAGATTGAGAGAAGAGAAGAGAGAAGAGAGAGATAGAGGATGAGAGTGGAGGTTAGCTCAAATGCTCCTTATGCTTGCTAATGGAGAAACATTAACTATGACAACCAATCAACATGAAAATAGAAAGCAATGTAAACACAATCAAAAGCATTAGCAAGTAGTGAATAGCAAATGAGGATGCTTCTCTCCAAAAAGTGGTAGAGTTTTCTCCTTCTCATTAAGCATGGAAATAGAGTACAAAGGGTGCCTTTTTATAAAATGGGGAAGGCCCTTGCCCCAAAATCCTATTGGCTAATATTTACATTGATCCTATCCATTCATCTTGGACCCAACTTGATCCAAGGGTCCACAAAAAGTACATTGGAAATCACAAGATTCATGTGAGTCCAAAAATGGACCCAACTCTAAAAAAGTAAACTCTAAGTTTAAAATTGACTGTGGGCCTCAAGTTTTATTTTAATTACAAAGGCCCAAGTCTATTTTGTTTTATTTACAACTTAAGCTTGCGTGCTCATTAGGCCATGGGCGCGGTGGATCCGAAAAGTCGATGTCAAGTTGTGGCCGAATAGTCGAATGGTGAATGGTGACTGATAGTGTCTTTCACCGGGAGAAATAGCACTCAGAGCGTCTCAGGAGAGAGGACTCCATACAGGGTATTGGCTTGTCAGTCTAGCTCAAATCATTCAAGAATAGCAATTACATATCCTAGATGACGCATGGAGTAAACGAAAAAACCTCAATAGCTACTTATCCTATCCGGCCAAAACACAAACGATTTTATCATGTCAAAACAATAGTAAGTACGGAATCTTTGGAGTGTCTGGTTCCTGAAACACTACACACCGGCATACTACCATTTTGGTTCTAAAATTTTAGTACGATTCACTACAATGCACAATCGACCCATTATTCACTCAATTGAACGAGCATAACCACAAAATGCAAACGCATCCGAACTCAAATCTATATGACCTTGTTACTAAACAGATGTAAGCGGTCTATAAAACCTTACTTGCTTCAAAAAATGCTTTATAAAGACCTTATTCACATGTAGCTGACTATAGCAATAACCTCACATTGCATTCCGATTTAACTTAAAAAACTTACAACCAGAACTTCATGAAACTTACTTGCTTCCCAACAAAAACGCTTATAACGATTTAGTTGGAAATGTGGAAAAACCCTACTATCACACACCATAACATGTTCATGACAAAACATACTACTTTATGTTTATTGGTACAAATAGAGTTTGAAAAATCATAACATACCTCAATGCGCAATTAGGTAGCCGGTTCGTGGAAACTCTAGTCATGAACCTTGTAGCAAAAATCAGAGCCAGGCATGTTGACGCAGTTTTTTCCACTTTATGCGTATTCGATCGAATTGGTCTAAAAGGAGAAAATGAAGAAAATGAAAGTTTCTGGAATATGAACGGTGCGATTGAAATGTTAACGGTTCAGTTGAGAGAAAACTGAACCGAAAGTCTTAAAAAAAAACAGGCCAGAAAGATACAATGGCTAAAAAAATCAGCAACCCATCACTCACACCAAGCCCTCAAGCAAACCATCTCACTCATTCAAAATATAAGCCTACTAGTATGACAATGGACTACAACCAACCAACCAACCCTCACCATGAAATCACTCTCAACAAAAGCAATTCTCTCAACACATTACTCTAATGTTCAAGCACAATCCACTTTTCCCATCAACAAGCATAGATTCAATCCGAAGGAGTGCAAACAAAAACTCCATCAACCCAATCAAGCCTCCAACAATCAATCAACTAATTGGAGGGAAAAACACAACTCTCAAACCAAACCACAAGCACCCAACCTATCCATTGTTATCAACTACAAGTGAGTCTACCCTCAATCCACTAACAAGCATTCAACCCCAAACATCCATCACTCCACAAACAACTATGCAAGACAATACTTGTACCAATGCATAAGCATACTATAAGGCAAAAACCACATTTAACCATCCATCAAACCAAACTTACAAGGAATCAAACCTACTCATCAACAAAGATCTCTCAAGCAAGCACCCATCTTCCAAAAACTTTTAACTCTAAAAAACTCTCAACCAACATCACATCAAACTATCACATCATCATCTAACTCACCCAACTATCATCCAACTATCACATCATCATCCAACTATCAATCAACTATATCTTAACACAAAGAGTGGCCTCCTTTTATAGTAAATCCCAAGTGTCCCCCTTCAAAATGCCATCTTGTCATTCTTCATGCCCTTCAAGCCCTCTTTGCCATTTGTCCCCAACCCATTTGATAGTACACCTAGTGGCCTCCATAAGAGAGTGGGGGAGTGGTGCATTCAAGGCTCTCTTCCAAAACTAGCCAAGATGCCATTTTTGTCAAAGGCTAGGGAGGCCATTCAAGTTTTCCCTTTTGTACACCCTAGAAGCCCAAAATGTCAATGGCTAGTGGGTGTACCTCCCAATTTTTATAGCCTCCAAGGTGTTTTGGCATTTAATATCCAAATCTTGGGTGAGGCCCTTTTTTAACCCCTATTTTTAGTAGGCGGCCTTCGTTTTTCTTTGGGTACCTGTGTTTTCAGCCTTCCTTCGATTTTTCAAGGGTCGTGCGCCTACTGCTCATTTGTCCGAGTTTTTGGCATGTTGGGTAACCACTTGGCCCACACATTTCGTTAATTGTCCGTAAATTGCCCAAACTTTGCCGTTAGGGTTTCTGTGACTCCTTGACACTGAATCCATATTTTTCGGTCCCGTTTTTACCCGAAACTTTTCTTTCTCCGTTTTTTCTTCTCTGGTTGACTTTTTCGACACTCATGACTAGGGCTCCCACGACAACACGGTTTCCCTGAAAAATACGCTGAGTGATCATATATTAGTAAAAATGGACTCAGTACATGGTATGATTTTAGCACGGGCCGTAAAATATTTACCGACCATTTCTAAGGCCGCAAAATTTCCTCTAGCCTCATTTAGGACAGGCTAGGACCCAATTCTAGGTAGACCGGCACTCTTGCTCGGTCTTTACAAAAATTGACCACAAAATATTTCTGACGGGTTTTTCGAAAGTCAGTTTCTTACTTTTAAACTGTGTCTAGCCACTTTAGGACGGGCTGGGACCCAAACCTAAGGCAAATTTGTGCCGATTTTTCTCTAATAACCGGGTTTTACATGCCGATTTTTTCAATTATTGCGAACTTAAACTTCAATATTAGTCCGATTTTCCGTGCGGAAATATCGGCTAACATTGGCGACTACCACTGGGTAGTATGGTCCCCATACGACGGACCCAAAGTTTCTGGTTTCGTAGACCAGCTCCTGGTGGTGGATCAAGGTTAGTGGGCTCAGCACCCTTGCTAGGTGATGCTAACCACAGTGAGTTGGTAGGATGTCTTCAACAACTTCCTACCCAAAGGCCAATAATTTAGCCCTTAAGATCCATCTGCAACCGGATTGGATTTAACCACAGCATCTTTGAACAATTTGGTGTCTTCATATCTGCAAAAACCCACCTGTGACCTACATGGCAAATGCTCCCAATTCCATCAGATGTAAGACAATGCCCACCTTCGGACCCATGCATGGAGGGATATGCAAATGCAAATCTCAGGATTGGAGATAGGATGATATGGATGCAAGTCAACAGTATTGTGTCTAACACCGTGTCATTGATGTGTGTGTGAATGCATACGCAATGAGGCTTTGATGCCCCAACTCTGAAATCGGTCCAGATTGGTGATTACCAACTCTTTTTTTTTTTTTTAGACATTCAACGTATAGTCTCTAAGAACTGATTCAACAGGGAATAACCATCTAGTCTCCTCTCTGTATTGACTCTTCTCTCAAGCCCTATATTCTGACAATAGTCCATGTAGGACAACTTACTGTCCTAAGATCCAATACACAAGATGCTAGGAAGTACTGGTTTTCCACTAGTCTATGGAATCAATTAGGAAATCATCCTCACCTCTTATGGATGTGCGAGGTGTCACTCATCCTCACAAATTGGTTCGAGATCTGATACATACAGTTGAAGTCTTTTTCTTTTTTCTCTTTTTTCTCTTACTTTTTTCTCAGTCTTTCTTTCTTTCTCTTTTTCTGTTTTTCTTTTTCTTTTTTTATATATATTTTTCTTCTGTGCCTTACCCATTGGGCAATGGAGTCACTCCCCACCCCACTGCACTGTTTCTGTTCCCACTTTTTCCTCTCTTACCCTCTCTTTTATGCTTTTGATCAAACACTCATGCCCATAGGAGAAAATATGTAATGCCCTATGCAGCTCAGAGTATATGCAGAATGCAGGGGTATGGATGCATGAGACAACGGTCTTGCAATCAAATAACCAAGCACATTGTGCCTACATGATGCAATGCAGCGTGAGGGAATGGAGTCAAATCAACTGAGATATTTGTAGATCACTGTTTACAGTGTCTATGAATCTTACATGTAGTAATAACGAATCCCATACTGAAACAATTTTTTTCTTTTAGTGGTATTTTAAAACAAGATAGAATGTTGACCAATAAAGAAAATATAACAAAACCAAATCGGCAAAGCAAAGTCAAACTTATACCACCCCATGACTCCCCCATGTGAAATCAAGGATAAGGGTGTATTGTTGTCACCTTACCACATCTATCCAACATCCACCTTGTTGTCTGGGTATTCACCATGTGTGGTAATCCTATCATGATGTATGGAATAGGAGGCTAAACTATTCAAATCTCTCAACTGATATGGGTGATTTTGGTGTATGTTTGAATTCCATGGTAGAAATGGAAGATCTGCGCCTACCACATCGAATATCCTTCCCATATCATAGGATTTATCCATGGTTGGAGGTATAGTATTCCTTATTTCCTCCCTAATTTCTAGTTCAGGCCCCTTGTTCTCGATATCTTCTTCAGAGACATAGCCTGGCATGCCTCTTTCCCAATGGAATATATCCATCAATACCTCTTGGGATTCTTGGATACGGTTTTGGTACCCATCCTTGTTAGTATGCATCAATGTACTCTTGTTCGCCACATTCGTATGATGTATCCCTATTATGTCCTATCTAGGGCGATACTCATTTCTATCGGGTAAAGGTCAATTGGTACTGTGTGCGAGATTCGTGTTTCTCCCAACTCATCCCGTAGATCTTCCAAATCTCGTTAATAGTACTGCGTAGTCCTCACTAGCTCTACCAAGTCACTAGTCTGTTGGATTCTAATTGGCCCATACCCATGCATAGTATTCATCGGTGCTGCATACCAAGTGCCATCATTCCTGGATGCTAGTGTTGGGGGGTCGTAGGGTAATGACTTTCGACTCAGGGCTCTGGTTTTCACTTTCACCATAGGCTTCATACAGAACCCCATTCTCTGACCTGTCCCGTCACTCTATGAAAGATTTCTAGTAGTACTTGGCATCACAGCCTAAACTTCCTGCTGGTGAAACTGTATGCAGTTCCTATTCTTTTCAGGTATTGAAAATAGGATGTCCTTGGTGAAGTTGGATCATGTGCAACTAGGAGTGGATTGCGCACTCATGTGTGGCAAGGTCCTAAAACGTATGTTCTAGGTGTGGGATCAGCACACATCACTGTGTGATGATAACCACTTCAACCTGTGATACTTGATATCGGTTTTCTGAAAACAACATGTGCACTAGTAGCTTGCACAACCATGCTATCTTGCGGATGACGGTCTAAACAGTAGAATTGTTCACAACATATGCAATCTGAGACGTATGAAATTTGTAGGCCATTGGTAGTATGACTACCCTTCAATCAGTATCTCTTATCAGGTAACTCCCGGCAGACGCACCAATGTTAAGCGTCTAGCGGGTCAAATAACATAACAAACTTGCAAATGGCTAATCTGTACAGTCCACAGCCCTACATATAGTTAATCGCCCTTCAAACAATAGCCCATTATCAAATTCCTCCCATCTTCTTATCGGTATCTTGTCGTTTCGACCTTCCTTTGATAAATTTTACAGTTTTTAGGACAATAATGATTGTACTTTACAATCATAGAGAGTTATTGGTTGCTTAATCAATGAATCTATCAAGTTCTACACATTAGATCTTGATCTAGATTCACTACACTTGGATTTAAGCAAGAGCAATGGATCAACACATCATTTTTTAGTGAGAGCGGCTTCACACGTGTGGAGTACTGTCCACTGTACGGCCTGCACCTGAAACAACAAGTACAATGATACTAGATAGCAATCATGCATAAAAATCACAAGACAAATGACTAGAAATCTCACAAAAGTGTAGAGTGCAAAAGTCTCATCAATTTTCTTAGCAAAATGATGATCCTTTTATGGATCAAGTACATCCATGAGTCTGGTACAGTCCAGCAGGCCTTCACACGTGTGAAGAGTGCCACATCACTCATATCTATCCATTTGATCCATCCTTGATCCTTATCCAATAGTTGACCTTCTAGAATATGACTAAAATCCAAAAAGCTAGTCTCCTAGAATATAGGAATATTCCCTACAAAATAGGATCTAAGGAAAATGGTCAACTCTTATCTTCTAGTACTCTATACACACATGTGAACATCCACTTGCCATGTGGGAGCATTTACTCATGCACATGCAAGGAAAAGCTAATTTGTAGGTGACTAGTCAACTTGACTAAAAACTAGTCATTTCATGTTCACACTAACTAGAATGATACAAAATCAATTTGGATATATACAAACATGAAAAGTACATCCTTTCACACATGGGAACATGCTCCACACGTGTGAAATCATATCATCAACATATTCTAATGTTTGATCAATATTTACATGAACCAATGTCAAGTGAGAAGTGACAATTTTCAACACTCCTCCTCACTTCTAACTTGGCAAATCTAGTGTACATCTATCTACAATTCCAAGAGCATATCTTAACTTAAAAAATGGATCTTTGGACAATGGTTTGGTTAAGATATCAGCTATGCATTCGGATGATGGTACATGATGTAGTTGCACTTCCTTGGATTGTACCTTCTCCCTCACAAAGTGGTGAGCTATCTCAATATGCTTTGTTCTAGCATGGAAGATAGGATTTGAAGCAATTTGTTGAGAAGCTTGATTGTCACAAAATATGTAAGGGATCTCCTCGGCCTCTAGCACATGTAGTTCCATCAAGAGTCTTCTTAGCCATAAGAGCTCTTTGGTTGTTGAAGTCAATGCCTTGTACTCGGCTTCACAAGAAGATAGTGAGATTGTATCTTGCTTTTTGGAAAGCCAAGATATCACTCCTCCACAAAGAAATGTTGCAAATGCACTAATGGACTTCCTATCCATCTTGTCACCTGCAAAATCTGAATCCGAGTAGGCTCTCAAGTGCAAGTTAGATCCTTCATAAAGTATACCAAAAAATCTAGTACTAGAAACATATCTAAGTACTCTCTTGGCACTTTTCCAATGATGAATTAAAGGAGCTTGCATACTTTGACTCAACTTGCTTACACAAAAACTTAAGTCAGGTCTAGTGATGGTTAAATAGATTAGAGAGCCTATAAGCTTCCTAAAGAGAGTGATGTCCTCAAAGGATGCTTCATCACCTTCATTAGTTGCTTTCACAACATGCTCCATAGGGGTGTCAATCCCCTTACAATCTTTCATACCAAATCTTTCAAGAATGGAAGTAGCATACTTAGATTGACTTATGAAAGTACAATTGCTACTTCTAGACACTTCTATCCCAAGTATAAACTTTAGGAAGCCTAGATCTACCATCTTGAACTCACTAGATAAGTCAACTTTTACTTTGCCTATGCCATCATCATCATTTCCTGTCATAATGATGTCATCAACATAAAGAACCAAAATGATGATCTTTCCTTCATTACATTTGAAATATAAAGAAGGTTCATAAGCACTTAGTACAAAGCCAAGAGAATAGAGAAAATCATGCAACCTAGAGTACCAAGCTCTAGGTGCTTGCTTCAAGCCATATAGGCTCTTCCTTAAGTAGCACACCTTTTGCTCCTCACCAATCTTGATGAAGCCCTCGGGTTGCATCATGTAGATTTCCTCTTCTAAGAAGCCATTCAAGAAGGCATTTGTCACATCCATTTGGTAGAGATCCCATTTGAACAAAGTAGCAATGCAAATGATTAATCTAATAGTTACAAGCTTAGCTACAGGTGCAAATGTTTCTTCATAATCCAATCCTTTTATTTGAAGAAATCCCTTAGCAACAAGCCTAGCTTTGTATTTACTAATAGATCCATCTTGATTGTACTTAATTCTATAAATCCACTTACATGCAAGTGGTTTCTTTCCTCTTGGAAGATTTACAAGATTCCAAGTATGATTTTCTTCTAATGCATCATACTCTACTTGCATTGCATCTCTCCAAACTTTAGATTTACATGCTTCTTCAAAAGATGATGGTTCTTCAATCAATGTAGCTAAAAAAGAGTAAGAGGTAGAAGATGTAGAGCCTTCCTTTTGCTTTCCCTTGTCCACATAGGTAAGCCTTGAGGGCTCGGCCTTGCTCCTTGATGATCTTCTTGGCCCCTTTTGACTTGGATCCAAATCTCCATCCTTGGGTTTGTCATGATCCTCCTCGGGTTTGTCAAGATCCTCCTCGGATTTGTCAAGATCTTCAATGCACAATGGGTTAGATCCATTTGACAAGCTCTTAGCAAATTGTGACTCATCAAAAAGTACATCCTTGCTTACCTTTACTTTCTTGGATGTAGGATCATATATCCTATATCCCTTGCTATTTTCTCCATAGCCAACAAAGATTCCTTTGAAGGAGGTAGCATCTTCTTTCCTTCTAGTCTCCAAAGGAATGTGTACATAACAAGTACATCCAAAGATCTTAAAATATTTTACATTGGGTTTCTTATCAAACAAGGCTTGATAAGGTGAGATCCCATCTATAGCACTACTAGGAAGTCTATTACATAAATAATTAGCACATGTTATGGCTTCTCCCCAAAATGAGATGGGAAGTGATGCATCAAGCCTCAAGGACTTTGCACACTCACATAGACTCCTATTTTTCCTCTCGGCCACCCCATTTTGTTGAGGGGTGTAGGAACAAGTGTATTGTAACTTAATACCATTGATCTCACAAAAGTCTTTCATTTTATTGGAGGTGTACTCTCCTCCATTATCACATCTTAGTGCTTTGATAGAAGTACTAAGTTGTTTCTCTACTAGAGACTTGAACTTAATGAAAGCTTCATAAACAAGATTTTTCTTTGATAGTAACTCAATCCATGTGAATCTAGTACAATCATCTATAAAAGTTACATACATCAAGGCACCTCCATTACTTGCATGTGAAAAACTATGTACATCAGAATGTATGAGATCCAAGGGAGAGAGAGATCTTGATGAAGATTTCTTGTAAGAAGATTTGTGTGACTTTGCAAGGCCACATGCCTCACACATTTTTCCACACTTCTTGAAAGCTCTTGGTAGGCCGAGAGCTAGTTCCTTGCTTGCCATTGACTCCATAGATTGAAGATTAGGATGGCCTAATCTCTTATGCCAAAGCTCCACTTGAGTTAGCTCCTCCCTAGCCAAGTTCACACTTTCACTTGCAACATTAGCATCCAACTTGAAAAGTCTCCCTTGCTTAATGCCACTAGCTATGCACTTATCATTTTTCAAGATGGAACAAACTCCATTCTTGAAATGTACATCTAGTCCATTGTCCATTAATTGTCCTACACTAAGCAAGTTTCTTGAAATGGTAGGAACATACAAAACATTATCTAGATCTATCCTTTTAGATGTGCCTAAACAAAGAGGTATAGATCCTATGCCATCTATCTTGCATGCTTGATCACTAGCAGTGTATATTGACTTCTTAGAGTCATTACAAGATAGAAGAGTAGAAAAATAATGCTTGTTAAAGGACATGTGGGAACTAGCCCCACTATCTATCCACCATGTGTCTTGACTTGAAGTTGGTGTAGATGCAACCATTAAGGATGTGTTGAATCCATCCTCATATTCTTCCTCTTGAGCAATGTTCCCTTGATCTCCTTTGGCTTGTTGATTCTTCTTCAAGTAGCATTCTGAGGCAAAGTGTCCTTTCTTTCCACAAAAGAAACACTTTAGTTTTGCCTTGTTCTTCACTTTGCCTTTGGAGGTAGATCCTCCATTCTTCATCTCGGCCTCCTTGCCTTGATTTTTCTTGGATGGATTTTGCTTTTTCTTGCCTTTAGATGTAAAGTTAGCTTTCTCCTCTCCTCCATTAAGTGACATGCTATCCATTCTTGTCTTGAGGTGTAGAAGCCTACTCTCCTCGGCCACAAGAACATTGTGCAACTTTTCAATGGATGGAAGAGAGTCTTGAATGGCAAATGATTGGACTAAGTTGGTAAACTCATCACTTAGACCATTCAAAATGATTTGTACTAGTTCTTGATCTTGGATCTTCTCTCCTATTGCACTAACTCCTTGTTAAGAGATTTGATCCTAAGAACATACTCTTGTCCACTCTCTCCACTTCCTTTCATGCTTTGGAAAACTTGATTTCTTAGCATGAGGATTCTTGAAGTATTGTTGGATTCATAAATGCTCTTTAATGAATCCCAAGCCTCTTTGGATGAGGTACAAGAAGACACCTCTTTCAAGAGGTCATTGCATACATTTAACTTTATGCAATGTAGAGCTAATCTTGCTCTCTTCTTGTATTTGGCTTGTTCTTGGGGAGTTTGAGGCTCTTCCTCTACTCCTTGAACTATGTCATATAGATCATGGATCACTAGGAGTGATTCCATTCTCACTTTCCAAATGGAATAATTTGTGGAAGTGAGTCTCTCACTTGATTCCATCAAATATCCACCCATGGATGACATTTTAGAATGAATGCTCTTTTAAAAATCACAAAGATTTTTGAATTTTAAAAGATCTATGAAGTGGCCTAAAGCTTACTAGAATGCCTATAGGCTTGTCTCTATCAAACTAACACACAAGCTTGAATGATACTCAAAGATCTTACCAAAAATTTCTAGCTTTCACTCTCACAAAAAAAATTGCTTTACACTTTTCTTAGAGATTTCACTTCAACTAAGGATCTGAACAAATCAGCCTCTTAGATCTGATCTTAGACTCTAAAAAGAAATGCTTCAATGATCCAAAACACTATTTGGTCATAGGCATTAGTTAGAATGAATCTAGATCAATACTATGCTTCAAAAAGCACCAAAAATGAACTAGTATTGTGATTTTGGGACCAAAAAACACAAAGTAACTTGAATTGAAAGTTGCTGTACGGTTTCACACGTGTGAAAAGTACATACACAGCCTCCAAGTCGTTTTGATCCAAATGATTACAAGCTATCACTCTAGAAGAACTCGCCCTCACTAGTATTGGCCAAAAAACAAATTTTGCCAATGATCTTTACAAGATTTATGATTCAATGATCACTCTCTTACTTAGCTCTGATACCATGATAAATTTTACAGTTTTTAGGACAATAATGATTGTACTTTACAATCATAGAGAGTTATTGGTTGCTTAATCAATGAATCTATCAAGTTCTACACATTAGATCTTGATCTAGATTCACTACACTTGGATTTAAGCAAGAGCAATGGATCAACACATCATTTTTTAGTGAGAGCGGCTTCACACGTGTGGAGTACTGTCCACTGTACGGCCTGCACCTGAAACAACAAGTACAATGATACTAGATAGCAATCATGCATAAAAATCACAAGACAAATGACTAGAAATCTCACAAAAGTGTAGAGTGCAAAAGTCTCATCAATTTTCTTAGCAAAATGATGATCCTTTTATGGATCAAGTACATCCATGAGTCTGGTACAGTCCAGCAGGCCTTCACACGTGTGAAGAGTGCCACATCACTCATATCTATCCATTTGATCCATCCTTGATCCTTATCCAATAGTTGACCTTCTAGAATATGACTAAAATCCAAAAAGCTAGTCTCCTAGAATATAGGAATATTCCCTACAAAATAGGATCTAAGGAAAATGGTCAACTCTTATCTTCTAGTACTCTATACACACATGTGAACATCCACTTGCCATGTGGGAGCATTTACTCATGCACATGCAAGGAAAAGCTAATTTGTAGGTGACTAGTCAACTTGACTAAAAACTAGTCATTTCATGTTCACACTAACTAGAATGATACAAAATCAATTTGGATATATACAAACATGAAAAGTACATCCTTTCACACATGGGAACATGCTCCACACGTGTGAAATCATATCATCAACATATTCTAATGTTTGATCAATATTTACATGAACCAATGTCAAGTGAGAAGTGACAATTTTCAACACCTTTGGTCTTCCAGTTGCTTTTGCTGGTCCCCTCTACTTGCTGGTCACGGTCCTGCCTCTGATTCGACTCCCTCTTAGGCTTGAACTGTTTCTTTGATTTTTTTTTTGTTGTCGTAGAGTGCCTGGTCAGAACCATCTTTGTGATCAAGATGCTCTCTGGCCTCGACTTCCTCTTGAATCTCGCCAATCGCCTTTTTGAGGTTCGTGGTAGGATCTTTCGCGAGCAGGGTTCGTGTCGTCTGGAAAGATCTGGGTAAGGCTCTCAACAAATATGTGAGCTACTTCTCAGTTGATACTGCATTCTCTGCTCTTGAATTGTGCAGTGACAGAAACAGATCCTTCATCTTTCTCACAAAAGAGGTGAGTTCTTTTCCATCCCATTGCAGATTCGTCAGCTGATCTTCCAGCATCATAATCTGACTTCTCGATTTCGTCTGAAATCTTGTGAGCAGTGTATCCCACATCTCCTTAGCTTTGGAGAGTGTAGACAAGTCAAGTGTAAGGCTATCTTCGATGGAAGATGATAGCAAGGCTACTGCCTTATCGTTTTTCTCCCTCCATTTGCGTAGCTCCTTGCCTGTTGTCGTAGGCATTTCTTGTGTGCCATCCACCCAGGGGAAGAGTCCTTCACCCTTGAGTATCAAAGATGTCTTAACTTACCAAGCTAGAAAGTTAGATCATGAAGAATTAAGTATTGTGCAGTTCTTGTTCTGCATGCTGCTGATTGAAGCCATTGCTTCGTGAAGTCTATTTTCTTGTCATTTGGTTGATTGTCTGAATGCTTGGCCTCCTGGATCTGCTAGCTTCTCGGCTATGTCAGAATATGACAGGTGGCTCTGATACCACTGAAGAGAATCGAGTCAGCGCTCTGATATCACTGATGAGAATCGTGAGAAGAAAAATTCACGAAACATTCGCGACTCTCTTGTCTGATTCGGATGGAGTTCAGATGCATTCGCTGAACACTGCCAGCTGAAACACTCCTACAATCCTTCAGAGGATAGTCATGTACAACTGATCTACATTCATAAAATTAATATAGCATTCGACTTCATTTCAACTAAGGTGCGGAATTCAAAGGGAACAAGAAAACTCTGACATATTAAAAAAAAATAGCATAAGCATTCGACATTCAAGATCAGACACAACCAGAAAATAATCTATATTGATTTTCTCTGGTTTCTTCAGGGCACTGCATGCGAATCCACGCAGTGCGTTGGCATGAGAGAAGCACGGTTCTCTCACGAGTAGTAGTCTCACTTTACTAGCGGACAATCGGATCTTCTGATCCTAGACAGAATTGTCTTCTCACACGCAGACGGAGCTTCTGTCTGTGTTCGTCTTCTACTTACTTGGTTACACACTGTGTATCCTATTGATATATGTCAAGTATTATTCAGTAAGTACAGTCTCTCTATGCGAATCTAAGATTAGAGTGATTAACCATCTACAACTAATCAGAGAATTACAAGAGTGGCAGTTTAGCCACGACCTAGGGAGTATCTGCTGATGTCATGCCATCGGGTCAGATCTCTGTACTTTTGGTACTTGCGTGATCTCTGGTGGTACTCCTTGGAGCGTGAGGACAGAACAAGTTTCGTTTCCATCGTTGGTTTCGTTTACCTCGTTCGCCTTTCTCTCGTATAGGACCGCAAGGGAATCTCGTTCGTGGATCGTTCGTGTTCGTGAAACTCGTCGTGTTTCATGTCTTCAAATGTTCGAGTTCGCGAAGATGCTCGTCATTGTCTTCGTTGACTTTTGTGTTCACGAAACTCGTCGTGTTTCGTGTCGAGGGGGTGTAAGCTAGCAAGGCTTTGTGTTCAAAAACACTTTGTTTCTTCATTGTTGGCTCACAACCATGGGCCACATCACCCCGTAATGCACTCCATGCCCTCAGGATATGTACCACCCTAGGTACACTCCATGCCACCTACCTCCAAGTAGGCTTGACCCATCCCTAGGAGTGAGGAGAAGGTTAAAATGAGTACATATATTTTCTATTTAGTTTGAGGACCTAAGAATCAATTTTTCTATAGGGAGCACTTGAAAAGGACATAAAGCATTCATGATCAAAAGTAGATCAATCATAAAAGTCAAATGATGCAAGATTGTTTATGGAAAATATATTGAACTAGTAGATCTTAGAATGAGATGACAAGAGCATATCTCTCTCTCTCTCTCTCTCTCTCTCTCTCTCTCTCTCTCTCTCTCTCTCTCTCTCTCTCTCTCTCTCTCTCTCTCTCTCTCTCTCTCTCTCTCTCTCTCTCTCTCTCTCTCTCTCTCTCTCTCTCTCACACACACACACACACACACACACACACACACACACACACACATGCACAATAAAAAGAAACCATTCGTTTACACAAACAAGAAGAAAGATAAGAGCACTACTACACAATAATCTATTCAAATGAGTCTAGGTATCCCTTATAACAAAGAATTGAGCCCCTTTATAGTCTTCATGTTGCCTAGATCAAATGATTGGCCAATTTACAATTACCTACAAAATACATGGGAGATTCATTGGATCACATTACACTTGTAGCATTTTGATGGTGTCTGATTTTATTTTCTATTATTTGAAAATTCACTTAGCTCTCATGATAAGCATTATACTATAAGCTCTATGGAGAATTCACATTCTTTAATTGTTAGTTTTTCTAGCTAATAATTGTATCTATGTGGTCCTTCAGGAGCTTTATCAAAACTCTTGGACTATTTGGGTGTATATTGATCTTAATTTGTTGATATAGAGCATGAATCTTTGACCTTGATCTTTTTTTAGTAAATTGATGCATGCATGTCCTAGATTGAGAAGGCTCAAATGTTTGGATGTAGTACATAGATCGTGATCTTGATTTATAGTTTATCTTTTTTTATATGAATTAACTCCTTGCTAATGTGATGATGGAATAAGGTGTTGAACATACAACACCAATTCTTGTTTGAACTCTTTGCATGAAAATGTAGGTGATCTTTTAGATTCCTTTACATTACCTTGATTTGTGGAAGCTATGTATTGGAGGGGATATTAATACTTGTGGCATTGAAATGGATCTTCAAACATATTACTTCTTGTCAAGTTATGAGAATCTCTAGAAGATATAGACTCTTAGAAATAAATGTTGCTTCACTATCATGCCAAAACAATTGATGGACAAAACTAGTTCTTACTACTACTCGTCATCCCACAAATAAAATGGCCTCATTCAATTGAGAAGTCCAAAACATGGGACAATACAATAGATGACGATGTCCACAAATGATACGCCCCTTGGTTACATGTAGACACACTACACTGAACTAACTTCAACCTCAAAGATTGGATGAGTTACAATTGTGTATGAGTATGGGATGAATGACCCTACATGATACTTGTCCTTGATGTGGGTTACTTGCAATGCCTTTCGTAAAAACTAGTACGATCTTGACTACTTTGACTCAAGGTTGAACTTTCTACAATTGATTTTGGCTTAGGGTGATATATGAAGGTACTGTACTTTTGGACCATAAATGGATTTACAAAATATCCACAAGAGTGATTGGATGCTTGCTTAACAGTCTATAAAAAAACTAGACACAAAAAAGTTGATCTAGATTGGCAATTTGACAAACAACAAGCAAGAACAATCATCAAACATTGATCATAGATGAAATTCGAGTCCACACGTGTGAACCATAGCCTGCTGTATGGCATGTAGATAGAGTATGAATTCTGAATCACTTTGGTTGCATTTGGATCATAAACACACAATACAAAAGTGTAGTAGCTCAAGATTGCCAATGAGCATAAAAAAATAATCTATCTTCTCATTATGGGAGGATGGAATACATAGTGAAAGCCACTTCCTTTGTAAAGCTAGGTGAATTTCCAGCATGTAATAAGGAAGTTAACTTGGCTTTCTTGTCCTAATTTTCAACCCTAGGCACTTTCCCATAGTCATGCCAAGTAGGTCGCTAGTTGGTCAATATCTCATCATAAATTTAGGTGTAAATCACGACCAAATAGACATGACCAACTCTTTAGACTCAATCTAAACTACACTAGAATTGGTTTCCCACGTGGCACCTTGGCCTTACATGTGTGGGATCCACTTATGCACATAATTCACAATATTCTACATGTGTAGAAATTTTGTTGTGTTTTCCTTTTTTTTCAGGATCCTAGGCAAGCGACTACAGATCACAGATCATGAGAGAATCAATCAAGAAGACGACACGAACGATGAGGTGGAGAAGAGAGCAATTGTATTTTCTATTTTTGCATTTTCCAGTGAGCTGGTCAGTGTCTCGCTTGTTGGCGGCTTGATGCTCACCTCAATCCCTGTGTTCTGCTCGTTGGCAGACTTTCATGCACAACTTTTCTCTCTTCTATTCTTTTCATTCTCTACATCGTCTCTATTTCGTGTTGATCAAAAATGCGTATTTATCTCCACTGTGTGGAGTTTACAAAATAGTTAATCAGAGAATTACAAAAAAAGTTAATGCTAATCAACTAGTTAGTTATTTTCTGTTATCGCTGTCTCTTTCAGATGAGCGTGAAGTACAATACACCATGCTCATCGAGCTACCAGCTGGCAGTGCGAATTGCTTTCTTTCGTTTCGTGTCTTCCTCTAGTGTGTTTTGTCACTTGGTCGTTGGGCCGAATCTCGAATACTTTTCTTTCGGTCTTCAGGGTATGTTTGCACTTCGCTTCGTTTCGCTTCGTCACCTTCGCGACAAAGTTGCAGGAGTTCACAATTTCTGACACTCCCTCTTGAACCTTACAACTTTGTATATTTAATCCAATTGCTTTTCTTTGCCTTGCAAAGAGTGGTTACAAATCATCATGCATGTGTCCAATTCACTTTGTGCATGCCTTGCATGTCACTATGGATCACTTACAACCATTGCATGTGATGTGCCACGAGTTTCTACAAGCCTATTATTGACATTTCTATGTCTACATTCTATATGCAATTTGTATATTACCAACTAGACTTGAAGAAACCATGTAGCTCGAGTTTCTTCTAGGCCAAATTTGGCATTTACAACATGAAACATTACATACACATAGAAAAAACTTTGCCAAAAGCCTAAAGTCAAGATAGATGAGTTTTCATTTTTCAACATCCTATGTTGTTTCACTTTCTGACAGGCTTTGCAGAACTCAGTATTGGGTCTGGATATTTTCAAACCTATGACTATGTCCTTCTTGCTCATGTCATAGAGTCTCCTCATGTTCAGATGATATATTCTTCTGTGCCAGAGTTGATCTTCATTTTCTGATGCATTTAGTATGCTATCAGAATTGCTGATTATCTTGGCTTGGTAGAGATTGCCTTCTCTGCATCCAACTGTCAACAACTTGTTTGTTGTTTTCTCGATCATCCGGCATAATTGCCATCGAATAGAACTCGTATTCCAAGATTTGCCATCTTGGAGACTGATAGTAGGTCTTTTCTTAATGAGAGTACGTAGAGTGCTCTTGGCAGCTTTGCTTGTCTCAACAGTGTTCGTAGTTGTAGAGTTTCGACGCCCTTGACATTGTGTCGGCTCCCATTGCCTAGAATCACTACTCTGTTGTTTTTGAGTTCTCTATAGTCGATCGAGATTCTTTTGTTGCAAGTGATGTGTGAGGTTGCTGCTGAACCAATGACTACATCGCAGTCTTATTCAGTGTAGCTTGTTGAGGCTTCATCGAATATTGTGAAGGCCTCATCATTTTTGTCTGCATCCTTTGACGACTCTACAACATTTGCCTTGTCAGTTTTGTTTTTTCTTTTCGGGTTGAATCTGCAATCGTATGCAGAGTGTCCCTTCTTCTTGTAGTGCATGCAAGGTATTGTCGGGTTAAACCAGCATTTGTTGGCTGCATGTCCTGGCTTGTGGCAGTGATCACGGGAGGATGTTTGTTGGTTGCCGTTGCCTCTACTCAAAGACTTTGTATTTGCTTTGTCGAATCTGGGTCTGGGTTTGTTCTTCTTCTTTCCCTTCGTGAAAAGAGCCTTCTCCTGGTCACTGCTTCCTTCTCTTTCATGCCTCATCAGTCTCTCATCAACGACAAGACTGATTGCTCTCTCGAATGTCATATCTGGTAGGCTCAGTATGAGCATTCTCAACGGCTGATAGGACGCAGGTAGGGATTTCATGAAGTACATCAGTTGTTGTGCTACTGGGACCTAGTGTTCCTACCCTGATGCAGTGAGTTGAACAAAGATTGTTCTGATCTTCTCAACATGCTGATCCAACTGGTTGCCATCCCATCGCATATATTGTAGCTGATTATGAAGATGCATCACCTAAGCAGCAGTCCTCACTTCGTACTTCTGCTTTAGTCTTTTCCATGC
Organism: Diphasiastrum complanatum; assembly: GCA_029204225.1. NCBI lineage: Eukaryota > Viridiplantae > Streptophyta > Lycopodiopsida > Lycopodiales > Lycopodiaceae > Diphasiastrum > Diphasiastrum complanatum. Next base: position 28,100 of record MU834156.1, on the reverse strand, counting down.
TTCATGGCTGCTCTCACAATCTTCAATCTGCATGAGTATTTCTTCGTTAATGGACGAAACGATGATCGTCATTGCATGTTCATCTTTTCTGATCCACTCAAATCTCCTTGGGTCTCTCTTTGAAGGCTGCACCTCTGTGAGTTCAATCACTGACCAGATGCCTTCACCCTTCAAAAGTGTTTTGATTTTGAATTTCCATACTCTGTAGTTTTCGCCATCAAGACTGGTTGCTATTCTCTTTTGGATTGTTGTAGCCATATTGTCTTTTCTTAGAGAATCACTGCTCAGATATCATGTAGTGATAACCTGCAGCTCTGATACCATGTAAAAATTTTGTTGTGTTTTTTTTTTTTTTTTTTTTCAGGATCCTAAGCAAACGACTATAGATTACAGATCATGAGAGAATCAATCAAGAAGATGACACAAATGATGAGGTGGAGAGAGAGCAATTGTATTTTCTGTTTTTGTGTTTTCCAGTGAGTTGGTCAGTGTCTCGCTCGTTGGCGGCTTGACGCCCACCTCAATCACTATGTTGTGCTCGTTGGTAGACTTTCATGCACAGCTTTTCTCTCTTCTATTCTTTTCATTCTCTACATTGTCTCTATTTTGGGTTGATAAAAAAAAATGCGTATTTATCTCCATTGTGTGGAGTTTACAAGACAGTTAATCAAAGAATTACAAGACAAGTTAATGCTAATTAACTAGTTAGTTATTATATGTTATCGTTGTCTCTTCCAGCTGAGCGTGAAGTACAATACACCACGCTCATCGAGCTGCCACTTGGCAGTGCAAATTGCTTTCTTTCGTTTTATGTCTTCCTCTAGTGTGTTTTATCACCTGGTCATTGGCCCAATCTCGAATACTTTTCTTTCGGTCTTCGGGGTCTGTTTGCCCTTCACTTCGTTTCGCTTTGTCACCTTTGCGACAAAGTTGCAGGAGTCAACAATTTCTGACAACATGGCTAGATTTGCCAACATTGGCAATTTTTCACACTCCTCCTCAAATCTAGCCTTGGAAATTATGATACTTTTATCAATTACTCCAAATAAAGACCTTAGCTTAAAAAATGTATCCTTAGGCAAGGATTTAGTGAATAGATCAGCTAAGAAATTCAATGAAGACACATGTTGGAGCTTGACCTCTTTGGCTTGCACTTTCTCTCGCACGAAATGATGAGCAATGTGTTTGCTCCTTGCATGGAATGTAGGATTAGTAGCAAGTGATTAGGCTGATTGGTTGTCACAATAGATGATAGAAACCTCCTCCTCAATGACATGAAGCTCCACCAATAGCCTCTTGAGCCATAAGACCTCCTTGCATGTTGACGTCAAGGCCTTATACTCGGATTTTGTGGAAGATAAGAAAATTGTATCTTGCTTTTTGAAAAGCCATGATATTATTCCATCACATAAGAAGGTGGAAAATGCACTTATTGACTTTCGATCCACTTTGTCACGTTTCCTTCATGCTTTTCCTTGATGAATCCCTCGGGTTGCCTCATGTAGATCTCTTCCTCCAAGTAGCCATTGAGGAAGGCATTTGTAAAATCAAGTTGGAATAGCTCCCAATTGAGGGTAGTAGCAAGACTAATGATCAATCTAAGTGTAACGAGCTTAGCCACATGAGCAGAAGTTTCATCATTTTGAATTGCAAAAAACCTTTTGCTACAAGCCGAGCTTTTTGCTTACTTATTGATACATCTTGATTATACTACAATCTATACACCCACTTGCAATCAAGTGGTTTCTTCCCTTGAGAAAGATTTACAAGATCCCAAGTATGATTCTCCATGAGAGCATCATACTCCACTTGCATAGCATCCATCCAACTCTTTGATTTACAAGCATCTTAATAGCAGGTTGGTTCATCAAGCATTGAAGTAAGAAAAGAGTATGAAATAAAAGATGAAATGCCTTCCCTTTGATCACCTCTGCCATCATAAGTGAGCCTCAATGGCTCGGCCCTTGCTCTTGTGGATCTTCTTGGAGTCCTAGGATCTTGAGGTGGATCCTCAAGCTCTTGATCACTCTGAAGCTCCTCCTCCATCCTAGCATGGTCTTTGGCATCAAGATGATTAGTAGCATTTTCATTCATTTCACAAGCATGTCCTTCATAAAAAATAACATCCCTACTCACTATTACTTTCTTAGTGATGGGATTGAAGACTCTATAACCTTTGTTATTCTCACCATATCCCAAAAAGATGCCTTTGATGGAGGTTGCATCATCCTTCTTCCTTGTATCCAAGGATTGGTGTACATAGCAAGTGGATCCAAATATCTTAAGATCCTTGAGATTTGGCTTCTCTCCAAATAGAGCTTCATATGGTGTGATTTCTCCAATGGCTTGGTTGAGCAATCTATTGCACAAAAAGTTAGCACAAGTGATTGCTTCACCCCAAAATGGTTTTGGTAGAGAAGCATCTAGCCTTAAGGCTTTAGCACACTCACAAAGAGATCTAGTTCTTCTCTTGGCCACTCCATTTTGTTGAGGGGTATATGGACATGATAAATCCCTCTTAATGCCATTACGACTACAAGATTCTATCAAGTTATTGGAGATATATTCTCCTCCATTATCACTTCTTAATACCTTGATCTTGGTACTAAGTTGATTTTATACTAGAGTTTTGAACTTTACAAATGAATCAAACACCAAAGATTTACAAGACAAGAGGTAAATCCAAAAATATCTAGAATGATCATCAATGAAGATTACATAGTAATTGGCACCACCATTAGATTCTTGAGAGAAACTATGAACATCCGAATGGATGATTTCAAGAGGAGTGTTAGATCTTGATGTAGATCTAGAGAAAGGTAGCTTATGAGCCTTTGAAAGGCTACAAGCCTCACAATGCTCTCCACACTTTGACAATTGCTTGGGGAGGTCAAGTGCAAGGTCCTTTGCACACATGGATTCCATATCTTTGAAGTTGGGGTGGCCCAACCTTTGGTGCCATAGCTCCACACTTGAAATTTCCACCTTTGCCAAATTCACACTCTCCATTGCAACATTAGCATCTAGTTCAAACCATCTACGTTGTTTAAAACCCTTTGCTATGCATTCATTCTTAAGGATGGAACAAACTCCATGTTTAAATTGTACATCTAGGTCATTATCCATCAATTGGCCAACACTTAACAATTTCTTGGTTAACTTAGGTACAAAAAGGACAATTTCAAGATTCATCCTTGATGATCCAACATACAATGGAATAGTTCCAATACCACTTATTCTACACTCTTGATCATTAGCTGTAAAGATAGATCTTTTTACATCATTATAAGAGAGTAAAGTGGAGAAATAGTCCTTTTGGAAAGTCATGTGGGAGCTAGCCCCACTATCAATCCACCAAGAATCATTTGTGCTGCACTTGGATGATGGTGATGTGTTGGAAACCATCAAGGATGATTCTTCTTCATCCTCCTCTTCTTGATGTGCAATATTGATTTGCTTGTTCTCTTGTGTCTTCTTCTTCTTGAGACATTCTGATGCAAAATGCCCTTTCTTGCAACAGAAAAAGCATTTGAACTTTGATTGGTCTGTCTTGCCCTTTGAGATTGATACTTCATCCTCTTCTTTGGCCTCCTTTGGATGTTTCTTCTTAGCTCCATTGGTCTTCTTTTTTCCCTTGAATGAGAAATTGGCTTTCTCATCTCCATCCTGCAAGGACAATGAATTCATTCTTGCTTTGGTGTGGAGCATCCTACACTCTTTAGCCACTTATACACAATGAAGTTTTTCTATAGTTGGCAAGGTGTCTTGGATGGCAAAACTTTGGACCAAGTTTGAGAAATCATCTTCTAGACCATTAAGTACAATTTGTACAAGCTCACTATCTTTAATCTTCTCACCAATAGTGGCTAACTCTTTGTTGAGAGATTTAATTCTTAGCACATAATCTTGTGCATTTTCCTCACTTCTTCTCATGCTTTACAAGATTTGATTTCTAATCATTATCACCCTTGAAGTGTTGTTTGATTCATAGATTGTTTTCAAATAATCCCAAGCCTCCTTAGCAATAGTAGAAGAAGATACTTCTCTCAAAAGATCATTACTAGCATTTATCTTTATACAATGAAGTGCTAGTCTAGATTTTTTCTTGTATCTAATCAACTCTTGTGCACCAAGAGGTTCATCTTCTTCTTCAATCAAGAATTCATAAAGATCTTGGAGCACCATTAGTGACTCCATCCTAACCTTCCAAATGGAATAATTTGTAGAGTTCAATCTCTCACTAGGTTCTAGAAGGAAAGCACCAATTGATCTCATCTTACTAGTGAATTCTACAAACAAGAAAATTGGTTTGATTGATTCTAGAAACTCACACTATCTTGTAGTGATTCACTCAAATTTGGTTTCTAGCCCACCAAATGGACTTATAATCACGGTTCTAGCACTCCCTCACAATGATGAAATGAAGATTAGATGAGTTGCAATCAACCTACAATCAAATCAAGCCAAATTTGACTATTTGGACAAAATAATGACTAAATCTCCCTCACACTTCTTGATGGACTTTCAAGACCTATAAATCACTTTCAGAGGACTTGTTTTCAGCCTAGATTAATTACATCTCATGACACTAAGTCAAATATAATCAATGGCACTTAGTCTTGGTAGCCTTTCCTAGGATTAGCACCAGAAATCTCATCAAGAACTCATAGAATCCATTTATATGGATCTAATGAATATTGTGCATTAAATCTAGGTTCAGAGGTGCCCACAAGTGTGGACAATATGGATTTTGATCCCTACCAAGTTTGGAATCAAATCCTCTCACCAAAGTTGAGATTCAAACTCACCATCTCATTACTAGTTCTTGCACCAAAACTTGCTAAAAATGTATTTGCTTTTGATCAATGGTTAAGCTCTTGTACTTAGCTCTGATACCATGTGAAAGTATTGTACTTTTGGACCATAAATGGATCTACAAAATATCCACAAGATTGATTGGATACTTGCTTAACAATCTATCAAAAAATTAGACAAAAAAAGTTGATCTAGATTGGCAATTTGACAAACAACAAGCAAGAACAATCATCAAACATTGATCATAGATGAAATCTGAGTCCACACTTATTGTATGGCCTGTAGATAGAGAATGAAGGCTGAATCATTGTGGTTGCATTTGGATAATAAACACATAATACAAAAGTGTAGTAGCTCGAGATTGCCAATGAGCTCCAAAAAATAATCTATTTTCTCATTATGGGAGGATGGAATACATAGTGAAAGTCACTTCCTTTGTAAAGTTAAGTAAATTTCCAGCATGTAATAAGGAAGTTAACTTGGATTTCTTGCCCTAATGTGCAACCCTAGCCTCTTTCCTAGAGTCATGCCAAGTAGCTGGCTAGTTGGTCAATTTCTCATCATAAATTTAGGTGTAGGTCCTATAATGTAGAAATCACTACCAAATAGACATGAACAACTCTTTAAAATCAATCTAACCTACACTAGGATAGGTTTCCCACGTGGCATCTTGGCCTCACACATGTGGTACCCACTTATGCATATAATTTACAATATTTTACATGGCATTGGCAAATTTTCACATGATATGTGTACTTTTGTTGTGATATTATATCTAAAAAATTGGGCTTTGAAGGCCAAAGAGTAGAAAAGTAACGACATCATATCTAAAAGACCCCGATAGTCATGTTGCATGTAGTGAGATGATCTTGTTGCCATGGAGATCAAAAAATCAATAGGAGAGCTTTGTAGAAATATTATTGTAGTTTGATAATCAATATACACATGTTGAAAGTATACGAAGAGAACATGTGCAAGCTACTTCAATTCAATCACAACATCTTAAATGGTCTCTTGCAAGCCCTCCAACATGTTAGAGACAAGCGTATGAAGTATCTACTCCATGGATCGTCCAACAAGTGAAAGTTCTAACCTCTTTGAGTGTATAGCTATTATTTGTATTTTTGTATATTAGGGAAAACCCCTAAGATGAGGATAGGAAAACACGAGAGACTATGGAGCAAAACCACCCTGTAGAGGATCGGAATCATCGATCATATCCATAAACCGCTAGGTGTCTGGTGAAATAGCTGGTGTTTGTGGTTGTAAGGCGACTTGGCTAACTGGAATAGGAATGGTAGATCCAATTGTGATAAATTGCCCTTGGGAGGAATCAGAGGCAAGGGTATCTATAGTGGTTGAGGGGATGGGTAGTTCAGTGTGAGTTGCAACAGGGGGTATTGGCACAACTGACGATGGTGGCTGAGTGCAACATCAAGATGCGGAAGGTGAGGCGGGTGCGACAATCTTGCTGCATACTCTTCGACGACTCTAAGGGCTAGATGCTTGGAAAGATGATTCGGCTGGTGCTACTTCGTAGGTGGCTAGCACGGACTCAACACAAAACCCGTGAAATTTTTGGACTAAGTATGAGATGGCTAAGGAGGACAAAAGAGAGCCAATTGGCATAACGACATCTTGACCATAGACAACTTGAAATTGTGTCTTCTTAGTGCTAACTTTATAGGCTATTTAGAACGCCCATAACGTTGCATGAAGTTTATGTTCCCAATCATAACGACTTGCTTCAAGTGTTTTTCTATTAATATTACAAAGAATCTTATTGGAAAATTCTGCTTGTCCATTTCCCCTCGGATAATACAGAGTACTAAACCGATAAATAACAAAAAAGTCTTCCAACAGACACTTGATCGTTTCATTGACAAAATGTGTTCCACGATCACTTACGATCTTGATAGGACATCCCTTTTAATTAACTATAGTGGGGGGTTAAGTTTTTAGAGCTACATGGGTAGACCATAAATTAAGTCGAAGTTTTAAAAATCGATGATTTTATCTCTCCTACGTGGCATTGCTTAGAAGGCCCTTTTGGTGTATGGAATTTTTTTACTAGATGTGCAAACAACATTCCTTAATGGAGTTATCAAAGAGGCCATCTATATGATCTCAATGGTAAAGAAGACCAAGTCTATAAACTCCATAGAGCGTTGTATGGCTTGAAGCAATCTTTTAGAGCCTAGTTTCATTAAATCAACAACTTTCTTATCGAACAAGGATTCGAACCAAGCTCTGCAGACTGCTTCAAAGCCATTCGACAATCTTTTATCATCATCGCACTCTACATGGATGATATGTTGTTGTTCAGCAACAATATCGAATTGGTGAAGGATACTCTGCTTGACTCAACAAAGGGACATTCTCAATTTGTTTTCTAAATTCGATCTAATAAATTGGAAGCTTGTACATTCCCCTGTGGATCCAGGTCTTAAACTATCTAAAGAGCAATGCCCTCAATCTAAAGAGGAGAAGGACAAACTGAAGAAATATCCATATCAGTCAACTATGGGATCCCTCATATATGCAATGATCTCCACCAGGCCCGATCTTGCATAGGTTGTCAGCTCTTTAGGCCATATGACTAATTCTAGAATGATCCACTAGAAGGCTCTACTAAGGGTCATTAGATATGTATGAACCACTATCAACCTTTGCATTTGTTACGGAGAGACTAATCCATTCGACATGCATACTACATCATGAGCACAATACTCAACAAGGAAGCAAGTTTGAAATTTTGCGAACACAAAACATGGCAATTGATATGTTTATAGAAGGATTAGTTCAGCACACAAAATTTTTTATGCTATCTTGAATTTGAAAATCAAGGCATCCAAGGATCCAGATTGAGGGGTGTTGGATTTCTATCCTCTCCATTTCTAATCTCACAGCTAATCTAGATCCACAATAATTGTATAGTTGCATACTCTACAAAAATACACGTCTTTTTGAATAGTTTGTAGAAATACATGAAAATCACAAATGGAGATCTGCTCAACAAAGCCTACTCGAATCGACTCGTCGAAGACACTCAAATCGACGGTTGTTGGCCCTACTATCGAAGCCATTATCGAGTCGACTATTAACTTTTGGTTCGACTATTGACTATCGATTTGATCATCTATCTTCATGACCCTGCTATAACGATCGCCAAGTGAAGATCTTCAAGAATCTGGTCACATGCAAACCAAAAGGACACTTGTGGAGCATGAACCACCCAACCAATATGGAGAGGCTAGTCAATACCCTAACCAATCCACCCCCAAGCCAGAGTGAAGAATACAAGAGAGGAGAGGAGAAACTGGCTCAAGAAACTGAATTCACAATAGGGAGATGGGCGAATTTCCATCAGATATATTTCTCCAAGAGAGAGAGAATATTCCCCTAGGATTCCCATGCAACCTAAATTGAGCTATTGACTTCCTATTCTTGCATTAAAGCAGTCATTCACCATGCATGTGCTCCTCTGTCCAATTATAGGTCTGAGCCCTCATATGATTATTATTTACTTGATATGACCATGTCCGGAATGATGTAGCATAACTAATAACCACATACAACTGGAGTGACCGGCTATCCACGTCAGGAATTATTTCGATTCCCTTGTACAGGACATGGACATAACACCCGCGATTTTTATAGAATCTCCAACAGAATATATTATGCCCAATAGCGACTACTAACAACACATAGTGCCTTTATCCAAATTGTAAATCCATCAATTAAGCATTCTTGTAATTGTACTACTCCCATGTACAAATATTCAATAGCACATTAGTGTAAAAGGTTAATCCATGAATCAGATGATGAGTGAATCAGGTGAATTTATCAATCAAACATTATTCGATCTTTCTCCTCTAATAACCAAAGTATTGTTTTAGGAAGATTGTGCATCTGTATACACTCAAACTATACACATACTTTTGAGTCAATCGAATTGTTCCCAGTAAACATAGTCGTGTCAGTTTTGTGTCGATTGCTTTATTCGTCTATTTTGTCTGATTCATTACATGTAGATAGCATAATTTGTAGGTTGAATTGTCGTTGTGACCGACAATTAATGTTGATTCTTATGCTCTAGCTCTAACCTGCTTGCTTGATCTATTCACATTTTCACATCTTTTATTGAATTCATTTGTGTCTACATAATCAATTGTATCGATTCTTACAACTAATTCGAAGCTCGGATCAACTAGAACTATCATTGACTCGTCGACAATAGCTCGAATTTGATAGACATAGATTCATGCACCAAGGGATCCTTCCGCAACATTCCCAACATGCATATGATATGCAACCAAAAACTTTGCAATGCTTAATAGAAGGTTTGATACTGACCAGGCGTCTTCAAGAGTTTTCCCATCCACTAACTTTGTACTTGATCTTTTTTATAAATAGCATGCAGTAGTAACAACTCTAAATTGATGAGGGCTATAGGGAGTTGTTATGATATGAAGAAGTGAAGTCTCTAAACTGGTTCCTCTTGGAAGTCATGTGTTGGGTAGCTCTAGAGTCGAGGCACCAACAATCTTCATCAAAAGTGGTGGACCTTCAGCCATAGATAGCTTATGATCTTTAGATGTAGAAGAGGGGCCTTAATATGATTCAATTTTAATGCTACTATTTTCTTGCAATCTTTTATCTAGTTTTACAATCTTTTATCTTGTGTCCAAGTTTCTTGCAATACCTACAAACCAATTTTTAATTGTCCGGAGTTGAAGTAGGCTTTGTTGTAAAATCTAGTTTCTACTGCATATTGTTTACAGGAGTGGAACATTAATGATTCTTGGACTATTGATTGTGATGCTTTTTCTTAATAGAATAAAGTAATATTGTCAAATTTTGAACCACTTGACTTCCCTCGAGTTTCTTCTTGGAGAAGAATGGAGGTCACCTTCTCTAGGATTGGATTAGGCTGTGTGAAAACCAACATTACTAGATGTTCACAAGAATTTAGCAAAACAAATAGTAATGTCATGATAGCATTCAAATCAGAGATTGGAGAGCCTACAACTGCAAAGCGATTTAGAATGAAACTGAAGTGGTTTACATGATCACTGATAGTGCAAAATTCTGACATTCTATCAACAAAGAACTTCATTCTCACATAGAGCCTTCTTAAGAGTGCAACATCTACATGAAGTGCAATATTGACATAATGGGTTCTAATAGTCCTTTTGTAGACATTGGACTCTATCTTCTTAGGCAAGAAGCCAAGATGCAGCAAAAACTCATTGATTTTTTAAGATCAAACTCTTGGTGCCTGCTTTAAGCAATAAAAGGCTTCGTGGATTATGCAGGGCTAATGTGCATGATTAGGAACGATGAAACCTCCAAACTACTTCATATAGATTTTTTCATTTGAACATATGCATTCAAGGATGTTGTGTAAACATCTATTTGGTGAATCTCAAGTTTTTCTATAGTTGCAATGGCAATAAGAGCTCGAATAGAAATAGCTTCACCAACGTGAGACAACCACCAAGAACAGCTAGAATCAAGCAATACCAAAGAGCTGTGAGTAGTACAATCTAGCCAACCAGATATATCTCATGGATCATCCTCCAAGCTATGGAATTAGAAATAAATCAAGGATGTGACAAAATTTCTCAATGTGATTGATACTAGGAATTTGTAAGACTCTTGGCCACCAATCTTGCCTTGGATATGGATCCATTAAGATTATACCTTTATTTAAAAGTCCATTTATAATCAGAAGTCTCCTTGTTGGTGGAGGACCAATGAGGGTCCATTTTCTATTTTTTATAAGAGAATGTTATCTTTGATCTCATAGAATCATGTCAAGCTTCTGAAACTGTTTATGATCCTTCACATATGTCCAAAGGACTAGGGAGTATACCTCTTAGGTGGTTATCATGATCTTGTTGATCTAGAAAGTGTTGACTAGATATGACTAGAATCATGGTCTATATCAAAATTGTGGTGGCGATCATTGTTTGTAGAAGGTACGTCAAGTTCTTGTGGATCTTGAGTAGGTGCTTAAGCAAATTCAACCTTCAAGATTGGAACCAAAGTGGGTTGTTCTTGATCTTGTAATTTATGATCAATAAACTTGTCATGCTCACAAATATTTGTCTAGTTTTAGGGGAATAAAGCTTGTAAGCTTTATATTTTCATGAATAACCACTACTAAACTTGTCTTCAAGGAAGACAACATCCATGCTCACAAATATTTGTCGAGTCTCGGGGAGCTTGTAAGGTTTATATATTCATGAATAACCACTAAAAATTTAATTTAAGCTTGTTGGATTAGGCTTCTTCTTCATTTCATCAAAGATAAGAGCATAGGTTGTGTAGTCGAATACCTTGAGGTGAGTGAAGATAAGTGTCCTGGCTGACCATGCTTGTTCAAGTGTTTGATTATCAACAACCTTGTTGCTTGATCGATTATAAAGATAATGAGCACTTGATGCTATTTTTACCCAAAAGAAATTTCGAATGATTGGCATGTTGTTGATATTTATCATCAATTAGAGTCGTACTTTCTCTCAACAACTCCATTTTGTTGAGGGGTGTAACTCGTAGTGATTTGTCTTAAGATCTCATGTGCTTCAAGAAATTGAGCCATCTTTGTGGAGATGTACTCTCCCCTCCACCTGTGCGAAGAGCTTTGATCTTGACTCATGTTTTGGTCCCATATTGCTTGAATACCTTGAAGCATATGAAGGCTCTTGATGTTGCTTTCAAGGACATGACGGTAGTGTCTTAAGAAGTCATCAATGAAAGTTATACAGAACTGAGATCCCACGAAAGATGTGATTTGCATAGGACCACAAATATCACTATGAACAATAGAAGAGATCTAACTCAATGAGCTTGGTTTTTTGGGGAGCTTGCATCTTGAATATTTTTCAATCATACTAAATTCAAACGTGTGAGTTGAAGAAGTAGAACAAAGACCTCATCCATTAACCATTTTATGTTCATGTAGTTAAGATTTCTCATATTGATGTGTCCAAATCTACGACGCCATAAGGCATTATTGTCAATAGAGCTTTCACTTTACATGGCTTCAAGTTTTGATGAAAATCCATGAACTTACATAGATATCCATCTTTGATATCCTTGGCAAGAATCTTGGCTTTGGTATCTAGGATCAAAATTGTACAAGGTGACAAGACTGTGCTAATCAACTTATGGACAACATATTCTTGGTTAAATCCATCAGCGATAGTCTTGGTAATACCATCTTGAAAATCCATTTGTATTGTACTGGTGAGAGCTCAAGTGCCATGTCTTGAACTAGTTAAATTCTTGAATCAGTCTTTTCTACAAGTCATATGTTGGGTCACCCCAATATCAAGGTATCGAGAGTCATGATCTGAGAATTCTAAGAATTCGGCGCCATGAACAAATTTTGTGCATCAACTACATTTGGGAAATTAAAATTGTTGGCTATAGCGTCACCCTATTGTTGTTGCTTCTTATTTAAATTGTAAATCTTGCTCCTACATTCCTCGATATAGTAGCCAAGTTTCTTGCATACCTGTAGCGCAAGCATCCCAAACGGAGCCGAGAACCACGACTTAGCTTCCCAGCCTTCAACTCTTGCCATCCAAACCCACTTGACATACAAGCAGCCAACTCGCCAACAACGATCAGACTTAACCAGCTTGAAGTTCCGAAAACCAACATTGAGATCCAACCTGGCGCCATGCCAGATCGAGGGTCCCGATGTGGGTGACTTCCCTCCAAGCAAGCCGCCCGACATACATCAAACTTAACCAACTCAAAGCTTCGTTACAAACGAGTAACATCCATTCCAAGCAAGCGGTCTGACTTACATCAGACTTAACCAACTGAAAGCTTTGTCACGAGCGCTGGAAGCCAACCTGGCGCCACGCCAGACTGGACAGCCATAAACAGGTAACTTCCACCCAAGCAAGCCATCCAACTCAGCCGACAGGTTAGAGCCTGTTCCCCAAGAGCTAAACCCATTCACATTCATGCAAGGAACACTCAGAACCACAAGCCGCGACAAATATGGAGACAACCAGTTCCTGGACCAAATGGTCCCGACAGCATACCGCTGGCGACACGGACCGAATGGTCCCGACGGCATACCGTTGGCATCTCGGGATACGACCCTCAGCTATGTGCCAACTTAAAAATTTGGAAGCGGCCTTACAACTGGCGCTTTTACCGAACACTGAAACCCAGAAGGTAATCAGAGTCAGTTTGAGAAAAATCCCACTTTATTGATAAATCTGAGAAGGTTACATTTCAAGTGTGTGACCGACCCTAGTCTCCGGGGCACTAGCATGCCAAGGCGAGAGCCATGACAACATTCCAGCAAGGGAGGCTGAGACTTGGTTGGAGCTCGCTCTGAGTCGCAACCCGCACTCCCCTATAGTATTGGTGTGATTCGGCACCCCCCCCCCCCCCCCCCCCTCATACCAAGCACTCTACCCAAGCTGGTAAAGCACATTTTTCTCTCTCTAGGATTTTCTCTTTCTAGAAAGTCATTTTCTCTCTCTAGATTTTATTGATCCCCAAGCTTCCTTTAATCATGCCTAGATCATGTGAGGTGATTGCACATCGATCTGAGCTCTCTGGACTCCGCTAGAACCGATCAAAGATTTTCAACCATAGGAAATTGGCGCCAGCTGGATTCTGGTCACAGTGGCGCCGGGAGCAGCAGGGGCGCTGCTGGCGCCGGGGACATAGCTGGCGCCGATGGCGCCGGAAGTAAAGCTTGTAAAGGTAGCTTTACAACAATACCTATGGAAGCACTTGTGCTTTTTTTTTTGCTAGATTTCTTCTTTGATTGCTCATTAGTTGAAAAAATCTCATTCCAAACATTCCAGAATATTATAAGTCCTTCATAAACCAAGGAGCTATGGAATAATCAGATTGAGAACCATTAAAAAGGATTGACCAGCATTGAAGCATGCTTAGAATAGGCATAACATTTTGCAAATTTTCTTGTGTTGTCATTGAGTCCCATTTTTGTGTGCTAACTACCATTCCTTCATGATGTTGAGATCTTATCCAGCTCTCTCACGATCACCAACACTACTGTCTCCATCATTGTTGTTCACCATTGCTGTATCTATGTTTTTGTGCATCTTGAAGCACAAGCGAGTGTCAAGTAGATTGTCCAACTTACATTAAGTTAAGTGTCACATGTAGATTGGACAAGAACCACATGCAAATGCATTAGCTGAACAGTCTAAAACGTTGTGAGCGATACTTGATCCATCTAGTTAAAAGATTGTGTAAATAAATGATCCATCTAAAAGACACATTCAATTCCGATGGCATCTATAACCTTCTACAAACTAGGAATCATTTTTATATCAATGGCAATTCAATAAGTTTAGAACCTAGATAATACGTAACTTTAATCACTTTCAAAATCAAGATTCTCATTTTGGTACATATTAGTACAATGATGCATGTATTTGCCAAAAGATGCCAGATTTTCTTTCTTTCAGCATCATGGCCAGTGCCAGGTTTATAATTTTGAGTTTATGTTTGCAATTTAAAAACCATTGATGCAGAGTGGTTGTCAGCTAGATGGAACACATTTCAAAAATAGACCATTTTCGATTATGAGCTTTAGACCTGATTTTTTACTCCTTTGCAGAAGGCAAAGCAAGCAAGATGATCTCCATCTCCTCCACTGTCTTACCACCATACCTGAATTATTTTGGGATCATTCTACGATTTATATCCATAAATCCTACTATGAAAAGATATATTAGCTCTTTTGGGTGAATTTAACCAATATAATAATCCCCTTCCCATTTTGTATGAATTCACTTTTTTGCAGAGGGCAAAGCAAGCAAGATGATCTCCATCTCCTCCACTGTCTTACCACCATGCCTGAATTATTTTGGGATCATTCTACGATTTATATCCATAAATCCTACTATGAAAAGATATATTAGCTCTTTTGGGTGAATTTAACCAATATAATAATCCCCTTCCCATTTTGTATGAATTCACTTTTTGCTGACCTTAAACCACTATGCGCACTAGTACTCTTTACTAGGAATAGTTTTTAAGAACATTCTCAAGACCTGAGAAACTCCCGCATTAGCTCTTCCCACAAACCCTGCCAGAACTGGACAATATATGAGAGAACTGCTTCAATAATGTTATGAGTCTGTTTAGGGCAAACGCCGAGTCCGCATCAACTCTACAATATTTGTACGAGGGTGAAAATTGAACTACACTTTGCAAACAGACTTTGTTAGGCTTTAAAGCATAAAAACTACGTGGCAGATAATGAATGTTCGGAACAATCTTGCAACCTCAATGCCATGATAAAATTCAAAACGGGGCATTAACTCATGGCCTTGATTATTGCTGGTGAGAAAGTCAGTGTTACGGCATCTTAGGGACCACCCTCCAGCAATTTCATGATAAAATGCCAAAAGACAAAATGAGCCCCGAGATGTAAAGTGGTGAGAAATCATAGTGTTTATTTGATCGTGTACATGATCACCAGCTGCTGGAACTCGTTTGTCGATAATTATGAAAATAGATGTTTAGTGCGAATTCATCCCCACCATATTCTCCAGATGGGCTAAAGAATCGCAGGATAAAATATAAATCAGACAACAGGAATGTATTGAGAGTTTAAAGCCGACTTGATTGCTGAAAGAGATGCTTAATGAGAGGCCTTCTCTTACTAAAGACAATGCACCTTATTGTGAATGTCATACCACGCAATGGCTCGTCTGCAATGCAGATTGCAGAATCGTATCACCATTACCATCCTAGTAAAGTAAAAGCCACTTTAGGAAAATGACTGAGCATTACACACATTTTAAGTACCTCACAAATGAGGAATCTTCGTAACTACTATAAGCAAATCGGCTTCACTGTCAATACTCATTAAACTCTCCCATCAAAACTATTTCTCAAACCTTGACACATGAAATGTTGTGTCTTTGAGTGACGTCGAACTGCGACCCAGCTACAGTAATTTCGTACTGCACTGTGTTAAGTATCTCCAGGAAGCTGCAATGCATCATAGTGTCCAAACCCATGGTACAACAAACGCACAGGTCTTCCTTTTCCATATTCTTGACCATACTCAGCAATAGCTATAAGCCCTTTTGAGTTCTTTTCGGACATATATACAGTAATAGGCATCCTGCATAACATGCAGTAACAGATCACACATGTGAGATCTCTCTCTCTCTCTCTCTCTCTCTCCACATACACATTCTTTTCTTATGAGAACCATTTCCTGTTTAACAATGGTCTCCCCGTTGCTCTATCAAAAATCTTCTCACATGTGGTGAGTTGCTTTATCATGCTTAAGTTGGGCTGGCCCACCCAGGTTCAATTCTTTGTGATCCCACAAGTCGATAATGCCAAAAAGCATTACTTTATCAAAAAGTAGAAGATGAAAATCTAGGATGATACATGTATATATAATGAATGAAGAGGCATTACAGAATCCAGCGAGAAAGACTCAAAGTATCAACTCCATGTCCACGCATATAATAATATAGTCATAACCTTAGACAACAACGTATTTATAAGATGAACCACGTGTCCCCATAATGCATCTTTGAAATATTTAACTGAGCACTTTGAAACTTACATACAAAAACCTATCAAGAGCAGGATTGAGACAAAAGGAATTCTCACTAGATGTTCCTTCAAGTAGCATACGGAACATTGTTCCATACAGATATATAAATATGAAAATTTCGTTAGTCATACTTTTTTAGGTTAGAGAATCAAAAACCAATATTCAACTCTTTTCTTGTTCCGTACGTGCAGGACACAATACATTCCATAGATATTTACATGCATTCAAGCTATGGTTGTTGTGCTCTCTTGCAAATCAATTTGTTAGGAGTGTGAAAAATAAACAAACAGATCAAATAATCCTAAGCAATTATCCATTGGTTCATTCGTACATGTGAATCTTGGTGGACTCAAGGTTGTCATTGTTTTGACTTAAGGTATTGTCGGCAATTTTGAGTTAAGGGTCACGAGGTAACCTGATTCGGGCATCAAGAAATGGGAAGAAGGTGGCTTTGATTGAGATTGTGATTTGACATTATGCCACGGGGGATCAAGCCTAAAGAAACGTCTAAGCAGGAAATGGCACCATTCTGTTTATGGTGTCGTGCCGTTACGAGAATGATGGGACATTTCCGAATACCTAGGTTAACTAAATGATCCAAATTATGTTTCACCAAACAAATCACACTCCCTTGCCAATGAAAAGTTTCCATGTCTCCAAAGGTTTGACCTAAAAGAGAACAAAGTGTGCAATCCAGATTTAACCATGAAAATATGATAAGCATACAATTTCAGTTCATTTGATGAGTTATAAGCCTAAAATTATCCAACTCTAGCATGTTTCCCCCCACTCAAGGTCTTTGACCAAGAAAATAAAATACATCCCAAGATGCAAAAGAAATCCCCTAACATATTAAAAGAGACGAGCTGAGCATGGCCCGTCTTTAGAATTGATTCTCAGATCGTGATGATCGTGTTCTGACCAAAATGGTTCGGAACATACTGGTCCAGAACATGTTAAAAAAAATTTCAAAAAATACCTAAAAAGTAATACGTACTAAAAAAATAGAACTCCAGGCATAAGCTGCAACTATAAGTAAACTATATTTAGAAAGATCCTTTGCAAACAATTATGAACATCAACAAACACAAACTGATTTAGTGCGGGACAGAACGTGTTTACAGAATTAATCTAAACCCTGAATGGATTGATTACTCCTGCTTCTGATTTAAACTTCTTACCATTGCTTAATTCCATGGTGTCATAGCTTAGTTTCATAGTTCCATAGCTTGATTCCATAGTTCCGTAGATCCACAAAGGAAAAAAAAGGTCAGCAGTTTTCTTGACCCTACAAATGCACCCCCATCTGCATATTTTAAACCCTCTAAAATCATCAGCAAAAACAAACGCCTAGACACAGTCACTATTGTGTTGATCTCCAGAGTTGTACATCACTGAAGCTGATAGCACAATTTGGGTCCTCAAGGTGCATCATTCCTATTTCTTCTTCTATCTTGTCTTCTTTTCATGCTACCGCTCTTGTTGCCCTGCCCCTAGCTGCCCATTTCCTGGTTCTTGTCCTACCTTTTTCCAACAATATACTTTGAAGGAAATCACAAAGATCAAGGAAAAGTACCTTCGCTTGAAGTGAAAAAGTCACTATCATAGTGCAAGGATTGCCAAAAAGTGCATGATGCAACCACAACTATCCATTTCCATGATGTGGAGGAGAATAATCCAACATAATCTGTTCAAATTTTAGAGGAGAACACATATACTCCTACAGATACTGCAGAGTGTTTAGCTTAGCTAGCTTATGTGTTGTGTCGACACCTATAGAAGAGTTGGGACAGCCAACTTAGTTACCTTCATTCATTTTGTCTAACCAACCAAGCAATCCATCACACCTGCCAACATGCCAACACGCATTGGTTCTGTGGGATAAATATCCTAGGAGACTAACACGACTAAGATATCCAACACAAAAATGGTGAAGACTTAATCTGGCACCATGCCAGCATGAGCTTTGCAAAGCTAGAACCAAACTATCCAAGCAAGTTAGCCAACACAACCAACAAGTCAACCGAATAACCCCGAGAGTGAAGTGGGAGCCAATGGCGCCAACGGTGCCACTGTGACCAGAATCCAGCCGGCGCCAAGTTCCTATGGCTGAAAAACTTTGATCAGTTCTAGCGAAGTCCAGAGAGCTCGGATCGATGTGCAATCACCTCACACGATCTAGGCATGATTAAAGGAAACCTGGGGATCAATAAATTCTAGAGAGAGAAAACGTGCTTTACCAGCTTGGGCAAAGCACTTGGTATGAGGGGAGGTGGCAAATCCCACCATAACTATAGGGGGATGCAGGTTGCGACTCAGGGCGAGCTCCAACCAAGCCTCAGCTCCACTTGCTGGAATGTTGTCTTGGTGCCCGCCTTGGCATGCCAGCGCCCCGGAGACTAGAGTCGGTCACACACTTGAAATGTAACCTTCTCAAATTTATTAATGAAGTGGGATTTTCCTCAAACTGACTCTGATTACCTTCTGGGTTTCAGTGTTCGGTAAAAGCATCAGTTGTAAGGCCGCTTCAAATCTTTTTGATCTGGCAAATAGCTGAGGTCGTATCCCGGGATGCCAAGCTCCAGCGGTATGCCGTCGGGACCATTCGGTCCGGGGGGACGCCAGTGGTATGCTGTCGGGACCATTCGGTCCAAGAACTGGTTGTCTTCATATCTGTCGCGGCTTGTGGTTCTGAGTAATCCTTGCATGAACGTGAATGTGTTAAGCTCTTGGGGAACGGGCTCTGACCTGTCAGCTGAGTTGGATGGCTTGCTTGGGTGGAAGTTACCTGTTTATGCTTGTCCAGTCTGGTGGCGCCAGGTTGCCTTCCAGCGCTCGTGACGAAGCTTTGAGTTGGTTAAGTCTGATGTAAGTCAGACGACTTTCTTGGAATGCATATTACTCGTTTGTAACGAAGCTTCGAGTTAGTTAAGTTTGATGTATGTCGGGCGGCTTGCTTGGAGGGAAGTCACCCACATTGGGACCCCCGATCTGGCATGGCACCAAGTTGGATCTCAATGTTGGTTTCTGAACTTCAAGTTGGTTAAGTCTAATCGTGGTTGGCAAGTTGGCTGCTTGTATGTCAAGTGGGTTCAGACGGCAAGAGTTGAAATCCAGGAAGCTAAGTCGTGGTTCCTGGCTCCCTTTGGGATGCCTGTGCAACATGTGGTATCAGAGCCGACTGGCCGGTCAGCTATGCGGATCTCACGAAAATGGCCATTGTTTGGGGTTCATCAAGACAACTGTTGTGCAAGGTGCTGCCCACAGCGTAAGCACAGGTGCGTCCATGGTCGGGGTCGTCGGCAGAATGGGGACTTGATGAGTCAAGGTGCTGCCCTTGAGGTGTAAGCACGGTCAGTTCTCGCAGTTCGGGGCTGGCGCTGTCTGCACGTAGGACAGATGAGGCAGAGTGTTGCCATTAGGTTGGTGAAAGGACGGTCTGAGCCTTGTGGGGTGCGGGGCGACATATTGGGGATAGCTGCCGATCGTTTAGCTATAAGGGCTATCGACCAGAGTTGGTGGCAATGTGCTGCTTAATGGTGAAATCACGGATAGTTGGATGGGTGTTCTCTATGGGCTGATTCTGTGATCGATCTGTATGGGCGCGGCTAGGCAAAGATCCTTGGCAAGGATATCTCAAATGGGGACCTTGTCTTTGTTACCTGTTAGGAATCTTGCCTGAGTATAAAGTCCTAAATCCAAGGATCCTATTCTAAGCATGCCATTCACAAGCAACACAAGGGAAACTGATGGTGGACAAACCAACCCACCCAATCTAGATCGAACGGATCTAGCCCCCAAGCTATGGATCAATCATTCAAAGAGGAATGAGGCATCGCACCAGCAACATCCTGCCACCGGTCATGCTATCAAGCATACACTAGTGAGAGCCCAGCAGGTATACTTATACCCTCCAAGGCCCATGCACCACTAGTAGTGCACTGTGACACCTCACTGGACACCTCTGCAGCCTATCTGAGCCACGTCATCCAGTTCCCCAATGACTCACTAATAGACCCATACCAATCCACCATCAAGTGTTTAGGCCTACAACCATTAATTATGACCATGTACACATTAGGGCCCCAATTCCCTTAGTCACAATTAACTTACGGGTTGTTGGTCTACCGGTCCCTAGCGTGGACACGCTACCCGAGACCAGTCATGGGCATGACATTCTTCCCCCCTTATTCAAGTTCTGTCCTCAGAACTTAAAACTGGGAAAGTTCTTCCTTAAGCTTCCTTCATGTAACCAGGAATCATCATCGACTGTACATCCCTTCCATCGAACCAGATACTTGGTATACATACGATTTCTCAATCGTTTAGTTCTTTGATCCAAGATCCTTTCGGGTTCAAGATGAGATACACCCGATGATTCATCCAACAAGTCCAACTGATCTCCAGATCCAAGATGCTCTCCTTCACGTAGACTCTTTCAGAGACGGCTTACGTGAAATACAAGATGCACATGAGATCCATCCGGGAGTTCTGATTGGTAAGCTAAGATCCGATCTTTTTCAAGATCTTAAACAGTCCTCTATATCTAGAGGATGAATAGTAATGCAAGTCGGTATGCATTACACTTGCATCCATCGAGATTCTCAAAGAATACCCAACCCCCCACTTGGAAGTCTCTCGGTGATCTTTTCAGGCTTGCATAATGTCGGTCCCCATCCTAGGTACCCTAAACATTCTCACGTGCAATCCGTAGCATTTCCCGCATATCATGTAGGAAATCCGCTACTTCCTGAAACTTGAACGTCCAAGTCTCTACCGCAATGTCTTGCTAGAGAATGCACCTCCATTTCTAGATGATTTTGAGCTTTTTCCATACCTTCTAGGAACTATACTTCAAGTACATGCACAAGATGGCGTTCATTACACATCCGATTTTTGGTTCCATGGAACGAACATCCTATTGACAAAGCTACCTGAAGTACACCAATATTTTTACTAATGTTCCACATCTGCAAGACTAGGCTCACAGCACTTTTGGAAACCATTTGATGACAGGGACCACAGGATCCTCAGCCCTAGGAGCTATCTACGTTAGCATCATTACTTATAAGTTTTTCACATATATGCTCACGTTACGCCCATATTGAGAACGATATTTTTAGTAGGGTAGGGGTATGGACTTACACTGCATTTACAGCTTATTGACACTATGGGACCACAACCCATGTTATTCAGCAAGACCAATGATTATTTAAATTCACAGGGCAATGTTTTTATTGTGACGTGACAGTGATGGGATTTAGCTGACGGGTGCACTATTTTGTCTAGGGCTTCTAATTTCAGGCCCCTTCATTCTCTATGCTCGGGTTTTAACCTTGATTCTTGTAGAGTTATATGTACAAGTAGGAAGCAATAACATTTGCCTGGTGGATTTATAATTTTCATTGATCTTGAGTTTTGTGTAGAAGATTCATTGCTCTTCCTTGTAAGGTAGAGGGGATCAACTATTGACTATATTTGATGTTCTTTCGATTTTCATGGTTGGAAGATGCTATTTGCTTTATCTTTCGTGGTCTATCGTTCTTGTGATGCTAAATCTAACATTGAGTTCATAGCTTATGCAATGCCAAAATGTGTCTAACAACCAATTTGCATAGTGCCATTTTGGGCAGCACAGACTTACTTGAGAACATGGGATAGCATCAAAATTTCAGGTTCACCACCCCATACATGCGGCTCCCTCATTCGTTCTGTATAAATGTCAAAATCCCCCTCTATGAACCTGGAAAGACAAGATAAGGAATTCAAATGAATCTCAAAATCCAAAAGAATTTGATGTTCACCAAATGAGTGGATCTCCATGGAAAATTAAATCATTGTAAACGATAAACTCTAATATCTTTTATCTAATTGAAAGTGAAGAAAATTTATGAGAAAATGGAAAAAAAAACAATAATTTAGACATCTCAAGAAGGAAATTCTAACCATTCTGTCTCAGATCGACGAAGAATTAGTTCATCTACAACCTGCAAAAATGAAAGATTATGTATCAGGCCAAAGATAGGTGTTGCTCTTAGAAAAAAATATAGTCATAGCATTGATTTTAAGTAGAGTCCAAAACTTATGCCAATCACATGAATGCATTCAAGACATAGTTTTGGGAAACGTTTCCCACCTGGGAAACGCAGCTCCCTTGGGAAACGGGAAACAAGAAACGGGATACGGGAAACGATACCCATCATATGACATATAATTTAGAATCTAGATACTATAGAAAATTTTGAAGCAAAAGTTCTGAGAAAAAACATAGCTTGCTGTCCAGCAATCCTGTTTTCTGAGAAAGAGCGTTTCTAGTCAAAATCATGATTGTTTCTAGGTCAAGTCTGAAAAAAGGTTTGCCGCAAACCCCCCAGTTCCGACCTAGTTCAGGTCAGGCAGAAACACTTACTTGCAACATTCTGGGTCATTTTTTAAGAGTTAAAAAAAAAAACCGTTTCCCAACAAAAGGTGTTCTGGGAAACGAACATTCCCCATCAGGGAAACGCGTTTCCCTGATGGGGAAACGACAGTTTCCTGGGGGCGTTTCCCATGTTCAGGGAAACGACATATCCTGGGAAACACGTTTTCCGGCCGAAAAGGGAAATGTGTTTCCCCAATACTACGATTCAAGAGCTAGAATAACCTTGAGGCAAATGCTTAGATTGTAGCACTAACCCAATTGTGAGTTAACTTTGCTTCTATTGTAGGATGACAACAAATTGTGCACGAAATGGCATTCTTGAGAGACAACAAGAGATGGATTGAGAGGAAGAATCTATACTAGTAGAATCTACTTCGACAAACAAAAGAGGGGGGAAGTAATATGAAAGCTCCTTCATATGTAAGTACCCAAGCCCATCATAGGCCCTTTGACTTTGAAATTTTCTAGTAGATTTAGGTCTCATAATCTTCTCGTTATTAAGCAATACAGATGTACAGAATGACAATTTAGCTGAATTGGCGTCATACAAGTAGCGTAAACTTATGTGCACCTCGTAGACCTAGACTTACCAACATAACAACATTTTAAGTGATAATAACAACAAGAGTTATTTATTATGGAGCTAGCACTGTCAGCCAGCAATTTACATTATTATTTTGATCATTGATGTTACCGATATTGTACACACATACAGTAATGGGGCTAGCTGAGCCATGATAATCAAAATGCTTTATGACACCTCATATAAATAACATGAAATTGTTGCGAATAAAGTTTCTGACTTTTATAACTATCACACATAGTTCCCATGAACCGTGGACGGTTCACCACGGTTCTTGGAACCGTACGGTTCACTACATTTGGTTCCAAGCATAGTTGCAGAGAATCGCGTTTCTGGGAGGAGACGTTTCGGATACCGCGTTTCTAAGAAACGCGTTTCTCCTCCCAGAATCGCAAAAAAAAAAAAAAAAAATGGAAAAATAGCTTATGCCTGAAATTTTTTTAGGGGATCAATGGTCAAACAAGCGTTTTGCCTCTTAGAAATGCAGTAGATGGGTCACAAACAGATCTTATTTTCAATAGCTATTTGGTTGTTATTTGCTCTGATTTTCAATAATACTCAGGGGGTTCGGGGGTGGTAGCCCCACGAGAAACAGGGGGTCCCGGGGGCAGTAGCCCCCCGGTGGGGGGTTTACGGCGAAAACACACTCCCTGAGCGAAAACACACTTACTGGGATCATCTGTGATCGTAACAGACAGGCTAGAGGTTAGTTTTGAATTTTTATCCTTAACAAAACCCAACATGGATTAATGCACCTGAACTGGACCATCCTGCACCCAAAACAGTCGGTAAATTACACAGTAATTATGCTCTTAATTAGAGCTTTCACCTGATACCCATATTGTACAAAAAAAAAACCCAAAAATAAAAATTCCATATTTCCGGAACGCGTTTCAGAAACGCAGTGCAACTAACTTCCAAGAACCGTGGTGAACCGTGGTAATGAATTAGTTGATTTTTTTTTTAGTTCCCACCCCCAAAAACAGCCCAAAAGAAAAGCAAAAAAAGGCCAAAAAAAACCAGAATTGTTTAGAGAATTTAATTAAACCAACATAGCATTTGATTAATTAATTAATTTAAGGCATTTTTTTTAACTTCCCACCCCAAAAACAGCGAAATGAGGGCCAAAAATCCGTGGGATGGGTGGGGGGAAAAGGGTCAAAAAATAAATTATTTAATTACAATATGAACAGTGGTACGGTCACCCCACGGTTCCAAGAACCATGGGTTCTATGCTATCACTTTATGCTTAGAAGTCCGGTAGGGAACCAAATATAGAATCCAAGAGGTGTTTTTTGGCAACAAAAATGTCAAATAAATTAAATACGTTATGTCCTTTGTAATGTAGACAGTAGAAGACATTCATTGTCACTTCAATTTCATGGTGATATTGTGAATATTCTTTCAGCCTTGACGAGCGGTAAGGGTCAATAGTAAGCCCATATAAGTGCTAACTCCCCCCATATATGAGCTTACGTAATGTATCAACCAAATATAAAAAAACTCCATCAGGACAACTACACATGCAAGCTTTCGTATAGCTTTTCAAAAGCAATGTATCTATTGCTCACAAGTTGTTAGGGCCCAGTACTGGACAAAACATTAACCCAGACAGGTTGGTTCTCCAAAATGTCAATGGATTGGTAGATTGGATATTTGATTGGCAACTGAACAAGACACCTGTCAACAAGAAGGTTAGGTGTGCTACCAGAATCCAGATGGACCAGATCTGCCTGCAAATTAATAACCAATAGCCAAGACAAGAAACAATATTTGCGCAACAAGGATTAGGTACATATTCAGATGGGGCTGTGACTAGGGCTTGCCAGCAAAACAAGGCTGGGTTGGTCCAATGATCAGAGTGGCACGACGAGACATGAGGGTGGCCATCATGCCTACACCTTCCACTACATCTTTGAGTCAGTTCGCGGCATAGAGTGTCAGTGAGTGGCTTGGCCAACCAGTGATAGACCATGTAACCCAGGACAGGACAGGTAGGTAGATGACCTAAAAGAACAACCTATGGATGGGGGAGCATCCAACACACTGGCTAGTATACTTCCATGAGCTCGGGAGTTTATCATAGCGTCATTTTAGAGAGAGAGAAAAGCTTGAGCTAGAGAGAGAACCAAAAAAATCAACTTGTTTGATTGATAGATGGTTGAAAATTGATCAAAACTTTACTTTTAAAAAGAGGACGGATTGGGGAAAAGAAGCCCATATTCTAAGAAGCAGTTGGTTAGGCTAGCGATTTAACATGTAGGTTACCGCTTTCATGAGTATAAGCCAAGGAAGATCAACAAGTCGATGAGTAGAAAAGCAGCCTCGAATGTTGTCTACCATGGCAGCAGTTTGTAGCATATAGGATTCTACTTAACCTTGCAGAATAAGCAGTTGGATAATTAGCTTCAAGGAGTTTTGATCACAAAATATAAGATACAAAAGAAATTTTAAAAAAAAACAAATCCTAGCAGACGAGGTTTGTTTCCTCCCCCATGTGGAAGCAATAGTTTGGTGGATGAACTACATTAACATTAACCTATTGTGAGGAGGTCAAATGATGCCAGCGCAACATGGGAATTTTGGGAGCAGTCAAACGCAAGAGACAAGGTCTTAATTGGGTTTCCAATTGCAAGGACTCCAAATTAGACTGTGAAAGAGGCATGGGGAAAAAACAATTGTCCTAATCAAAGGGTGAACCTTGCTACAGAGACTAGAGTAAAGTCAATGTCATGTTAGATAAAACTATGAAATAAAATAAGAAAACCCTAAAATGATTGAAGTTTAACCCCATAATGCATGATAAATCTTTTTAATGCCTCTGGATTGGCAGGGCACTTCCAACATTGAAAGTCCAAAGACGTGCTAGATAGCAATACATATTCAAGCTTCTTCCCATAACCCAACGATTTCCATATCAGACATGTTATGCAATGCATGATGAATATTTTTAATGCCTCTGGATTGGCAGAGCACCTCCAACATTGAAGTCCAAAGACGTGCTAGATAGCAATAAATATTCAAGCTTCTTCCCATAACTCAACCTCTACACTCCACCACATGATTCATTGCTGATAAGTATCACTCTTTGATTTCAAAATGGTCAACTCAGATCCAATTATTTCCAATCTCCTAGTTACCTTCAAAAACATATAAGTGGGTCTCAACAGGTGTTCCTGCATCTCTTGTAATTCCAGCAATTAAGAAGCATAAGACCTTTCATTTACAAGGCAGCACTTGAGCAGAGGCATACACTCGTCTCCCCCAGAAAATAGCAACCTAATAAGGGACTTTGATCTACAATGTGGTGAACTAAAAGAGAGCAGAGAAGGTCCTATAGCAATAATACTTATCGAGCTGCACACTTTAGGTAAATCACATAAGTACTCAAGTCAGAAATTTTAATTATTTAGATAGAGAAACGGTGTTGATTAGCAGGACCCTCACGAAGCTGATCACCTGCACTAGGGTTTGATATAGTGCAAAATTTATGCAAATATATTTCGTACCTTGTTTCTTAGCTCATCAGCAAGTTTTCTTTGTAGTACTTTCAGTGGGTGCAGGTTTCCCTTTTCTTAAGCATGCTCCATGGGCCACGGCACGAAATAAGCATCTACCATCGCCAGGTATACCTATAGAAAAATATCATGGCAGTTAAGATTAGCACTCTTTCTCTCTAGCGCACAGCGCACACGGCGCACACCACACACACACACAAAAGCTAGAAAACAAATGAACGGAAACATAATGAAAATATATGAAGAAAACTTTATATCCAAATACCCGATGCTAATAAAGCATATAAAGGATCTGATTCGTGTTTCTACTTTTAAGTTATTCTAAGGTTTCATTAACTGAGAAGCCAATCTCAGTCCCAACTTGCAAATGGTATGACTACGAACAAGCAGCACAAAAGCACAAAGTACCAAGTGAATATCTGACAAAACCTGTGACAGTGTACTCTTTGAGGACCGGCTTTCCGTGAGAAGCAATGGATTTAATCTGCCTTTTGTGCCTCTTCATCATCACCAGAAAGGGCTTCAGCAAGTGCTAAATTGTTAGCATGAAGTTGAAGATGCTGCAATAGCCCCCAGCAGATGCCACGCTCGAACAAACCACCAAAGAGCAACAAGCAGAATGCCTGCCATGAAGCCACCTCGCAGGTCTTGCATCACATGCAACATTCCATGATCCATCTTGCCAGCCTGCAGCAACTGTTCTTTTACCAAATCGGCCTTGCAGGGGCACCCAAGCTTCCAACTAATCCCAGTCCATCCTCTGCTGCAAATCCTTGGCACATCCCGCAACTGACAGGACCAATAACATGTGCCCAATTCAGCTTGCTTCGGACAACCCTCTGAAGTTATTGCTACACCTTGACTCCTTTCTGTTGGGGACAATCGATCCAGCACTACGGAGGAAAGATGCGTGAAGGCAGAAGAGCATGCCATATAGTTGCAACAAAAACTCCATTTGCTGCAAGTAGGCAGGAGCTTGGATGATTCTTGAATCGTGTCAGAGAAAAACTATTGCTTGAGTGAGCAGCTTTCCTTGCCATTGCATTCATTGTATTTGATTTACCTCGGGCGAGACACTCGATCCGTGATAGCTTGTGGAAGGGCTGGAGGATAGAGGCTGCCGACTGACAAACGTTTTCCAGAATAGAGGCGTTTTCCGGACTGGGAGGA
>MU834155.1:0-49052 GCA_029204225.1 Diphasiastrum complanatum | reverse complement strand
AAAAGAGGGCTTTGTCACTTCCACCATGTTCAAGTTTGTTCATCTGGAGAGTTTATAGCTTTGTCTAGATTCTTCAGAAATAAGAATTCCTTGGAGAGTTTCTAGATTAGGTAGCTCTCCTTAATAGCAGAAGACTGAAAAGATTATCATAGTCATCTCTCAAGCCATTCAGTATGACTTGAACTAGCTCAATTTGGTTAATGGTAACACCAACACAAGAAAGCTCTCTATGTAAATCTTTAACTTTCAAAATATAGTTAGATGCACTCTCTTCACTTCTTTGAAAACTTTGGAAAATCTAATTCCTAAGAGTGAGTATTCTAGAAGTATTCTTTGCTTCATAGATGGTCTTTAGTGCATCCCAAGCTTCTTTGGTTGTAGTGCAAGATCCTATCTCTCTCAAAATTTCATTAGATACATTCATCTTAATGAAATGTAGAGCCATTCTAGATCTCTTCTTATATTTAGGAATTTCAACCCGTGCTTGAGGCTCCTCCTCAACACCAAGGACAATATCCATAGCATCATGGAGAATCAAAACAGACTCCATTCTTAACTTCCAAATTGAATAATTAGAAGTGTTTAGTCTTTCATTGGCTTCTGGAAGATATCCTCCTGAGATGCCATTGTAATGAAGACTTCTTAGTTATTGGATTGAGATATGTTTGAGCTTGTTCCTATCAGACTTAGAGTTGTTGCTCTCTTCACTATAGGTATTTTCAAGGTTGAACTACCTTCCTATGTGAAATACTTGCAACTATATTTGAGATGAATCTCAAATATTCCACAAGACAAGTATCTTTCGTGCTTCTTTCGTGCAACAACCTAAAAAAAGAGCAACGTGAGTTGTTAGAAAGAAAAAAAAATTAACTTAATGTAAATATGCTATAAAGTATAGTTGTGTTATGCGTTAAGTACCCGAATAAAGATGCCACGCTATGATCACTCCATTTGTATGTTGCTTGAAGGTTTAGAATAAGATTTGACGTAGCTAGTCTCAAAATGGATGCTCCAGGATATAGAGGAATGTCTGTCTCCTTGCGCAATAGAATCTCGTCTTCATCCATCTCAAATTGTTCGTGATCTCATTTTCATTAGAAGATGCATACATATGATGATTCTCATTTGTTTCAAAGTAAGATTCAAACATGTTGTGCATTGCTTTATCGTGTTGCACCTCATAATCATAATAGAATCAAGTTGATTATTCTCTTTTCCAATTGTGTTTGCCTCTTCAATTTGTTTCATTCTTTGTTTTCTCATGTCTATCAAAACTTGACGTTGATTGTAACTAAACATAGATGGATCAACTCCGTGGAATGGCATTCGATGTATTGGCTACACACATGAAACAAATTTCATACATTTATTAACATCTTCAAATCTGAACCTCTGAAGATACTCCCTCTCAGACATGATTACATCCCCAAGATCTCATCATTGCTTGATTTCAACTTTTCACTATAGTTAGTGAAAACAATGTCACCATCATAAACCAAAAGATAGATTTTTTCAATTCTATCCAGCATGAAGTAGAGTAGATGAAGCTGAGTATAAACCTAATCAAACCAGCCCATTTGAGCTCAAATCAAACCTCAATGAGCTCACCAATGAGATCTTCCTTGCCTTGAAGAAATTGCCACTTGAGTTGCTCCATGTAATCTTCTTCATCCAACCTTTTGCCATCTTGATCATGCATGAACACTCCACCACAATCATAACATCCTTTGAGTTGATGAAGAGATGTAAGATCCATGTCTTGGATCTTCTCAAGAGTCACTCTTCCTTTGCCCTTTCCTTCACAAGACTCCCTCTTAATGATCACCACAAAAGTTAGTAATCTCCCTCTTGATAGTTGCATCATAAGAAATGGAAGAATCAAACATTAGAAGCCATGAAAAGAATACATGGTACTTCAACATAAGAATGATTGAAGTACTTTCTCTTGCCAAACCTGGACTTCTAATCAATGATATAGGTAATGACAATGAACCCTCACAATCATTCACAAAAGCATCATTCAAAGTACATCCTACTTTGAACACTTCACATTCATCTCTTCCTTTTGACTTGAGATCTTCCTCACCAAGTCTCATGATAGAACCTTTTAATCTACTTTCTTTATGAATACATGTGACACCACTTGTTTTCACAATGACTTTTTTGGACTCATCACATAAAGATACAAAAGAAACTTTTTCTTCAATCATGCTCAAAGCACCATCTCTTTCCAATGAGTAAATAAGTCATTAGCAACAACCATTTCCAAAGAAGAGTTTTCATCACCTCCATTGATGAAGTTAGCTCTCTTCTTACCTTTTTCATTTTGCACTTTCCATGTAGTTCCATTGAAGAGCCACCAAGACTTGGAAATCTATGAGTAGAAGAGTTCAAACATGATACTAATTTAGCACCACATGACTCCATTTGACTAGTAGGTAGCACTAGTCCATCTTCAAGGTCCAATGGATCCAAAACATTGATCATAGATTCACCAAAAGTTGCCAAGTTAGCACAACAATAACTAGCTCGAAGAAGCTCATTAGATCTCAACCTAGATCTAGCATAAGGAAGTTCTTTAGACTTTGCATAAGATCTACCAATCTTATTGATGCTAGGGATTGACTTTTGAAAGTTGAGAGAACCACCAACATTCATTTCATTCCTCTTGTTAGACATAACAAATGCATCAAGCTTGTAAAGTCTACCTTGTCTATTGCCCCTAGCAATCAAGACATCTCCCTTAGTAATGAAGCAAACATCCCCAACAAACTTTGTCTTGTACCCTTTTTTCAACATTTGACCAACACTTAGCAAATTCCTTGAAAGTGAAGGAATGTAAAGTGTGAAAAACTCAGATCCAAAAGATGCTAAAGTTTCATAAAGATCTTGGCCATGGAAGTTATGCACATCTAGATTGAAAAAATGATAGAAATTGTGATGTTAAGCATACTAAACATCAACTAAACATCAAAATCTGATCATAAGCTTCCACAAACAGAAACTTGCTGTCCCTGTCCGTACTTCAGAGCCTACAACCTGCATTTCACACGTGTGAAGCCATAGCAACAAAGAAATCACAATTCTAGTGGCTAGAATGCAAGATATGAACAAAAAGTGAGAGAGAAGAAGATGGATCTTCAAAGAGCATAACATTCATTCAATAGAATGAAATGAGATGTGTACACTCGTGGAGATGGCTATTTATAGCAGCCATAGTGCCTCTTGGCCACTTGTCTTATGATAGGCTAAAATTGGGGTCCAATAGGATTCACCCATATACCTAGAAATTTGGTCAAATAGGAATGCACCAAATTATGAGCCAATAGAAGAGCTCCACACTCGACCTCCTCTAATTAATGTGACCTCAAAAGTAGTGTACACATACTTTGGGCCTCTACATACATGTATGAACCTATCTCTAACTTTTATTTGGCCATAGGCCTACAAAATCTCAAGTTAGGAAAATACTACTAGTTGACAATTTTTCACACTCCCTCTTCAACTAGTTTTAGCATAGATTTAGAAAGTACACCAAGACTTGTTCTATGCTTGAAAAATAAGTCCTTTCCCAATGCTTTGGTAAAGATATCAGCCACACATTCCTTTGATGGGACATGTTCAAGCTTGATCTCTTTGCCAACACTTGTTCTCTCACAAAATGGTAAGCCACCTCGATATGTTTGCTCCTTGCATGGAAAACCGGATTGCTTGCTAGACTTTGGGCTGAAAGGTTGTCACAAAAGATGATTGGACTCTCTGAAAAATCCAGCAAATGAAGCTCCATAATCATCCTCTTGATCCACACCATCTCCTTTGTGCATGATGTCAAAGCTTTGTACTCGGCCTCACTAGAAGAAAGTGATATAGTTGCTTGTTTCTTCGACATCCATGAGATAGCTCCATCACCTATGAAAATAGCATGTGCATTTATGGATTTTCTATCCATAAGGTCTCCTGCAAAATCTGAATCTGAAAAACCAAATAAGTTAGGTGATGAGCCTCTATAAACAATGCCAAAATCTTTTGTTCCCGAGATGTATCTCAAGATCCTCTTTCCTAGTTTCCAATGTTCTATGCTAGGATCTTGCATGAATTGGCTTAATCTACCAACACAATAAGATAAATCAGGTCTTGTGATGGTTAGATATATAAGAGAACCTATTAGCTTCCTATAGAGAGTAATGTCCTCGAAGGATCTTTCATTACCTCTTATAGTTAGCTTTACATGTGATTCCATAGGTGTATCAATAGGATTTGCATACCATATGAAATCTATTGAGAATAGAAATAGCATACTTCTCTTGTGAAATAAAAGTGATTTGAGAAGTTCTAATTACTTCTATTCCTAAGATATAGCTCAAAAGACCAAGATCATGCACTTCAAATTCCTTTTTTAGTGCTTTCTTGATATCTTCTATATCTTCCTTGTTCCCTCCACTTAAAATAATGTCATCCACATAAATTAGAAGGATTGTAACATCATTAGCACTAATTCTAAAGTAAAGTGAATGATCATACTCACTCATAGTGAAGTTTTGAGAAAGTAGAAAAGAGTTAAGCCTAGCATACCAACTCCTTGGTGCTTGCTTAAGACCATACAAACTTTTTTGTAGAAAACACACATGATTAGGCTTGCTATGAGAAACATAGCTCTCGGGTTGCTCCATGTAGACTTCCTCTTCAAGATCACCATTCAAGAAAGCATTAGAAATGTCTAATTGCCAAAGATCCCATCCATAAAGAGTTGCAAGGGAAATGATTACTCTTATGCTCACCATCTTTGCCACGGGTGCAAAGGTTTCCTCATAGTCAATGCCATGCTCTTGAGCATAACCTTTAGCCACCAACCTTGCCTTCAACTTGTTGATAGATCCATCTTGATTTGTCTTTACCTTGAAGATCCATTTGCATCCAATTGCACTTTTGCCCTTTGGAAGCTCCACCAATCTCCATGTGTTGTTCTTCATAAGTGCTTCAAACTCAAGATCCATTGCTTGGATCCATTCCTCTTTTTGCCTTGCTTCATCTACACATGAAGGTACATCAAAAGAAGTTAGGAAAGCATAGTTGGATCCATCCACCACTTGCTTACCTTTGCCATCATAAGTGAGCCTTGAGGGTTTCACTTTATGCCTTGGAGTTCTCCTTGGAATTTGACTTGAAGAGGCTTCTTCAACATCCACATCCAATGTGTCATCAACTCCATTGTCATCAAGCACATTAGTTGCAACAACACCATCATCACTTGAAACAACTTTTGGAATGTTACTTTCATCAAAAATGACATCCCTACTTGTGAACACTTTCTTGATTGAAGGAACATAAATCCTATATGCTTTGCTTACTTCACTATAACCAACAAAAATGCCCTTTCTTGAAGATGGATCCTCCTTAGTTCTATCATCAAGAGTAATGTTGAAGTAGCAAATGCATCCAAAAGTTCTTAGAAACTTGACATTAGGCTTCGTACCAAACAAAGCTTCAAAAGGGGTTTTTCCTTCCAATACAACACTTGGCCATCTATTGCAAAGGAAATTTGCACACAACAAAGCATCACTCCAAAAAGGTTTAGGAAGATTAGCATTCAATCTCATTGCCTTTGCACTCTCACACAAGGTTCTATTCTTCCTCTCGGCCACTCCATTTTGTTGTGGTGTTCTTGGACATGTGTACTCCCTCTTGATCCCATGCTCATCACAAAAGGCTTTGAATTTGTTAGAAATGTATTCACCACCATTGTCGCTCCTCAAGCATTTGATTTTGGTTGTAAATTGAGTCTCAATAGCAACTTTGAACTTGACAAACACATCAAACACCTCATCCTTGCTCTTTAGTAGATAAACCCAACAAAATCTACTAAAATCATCAATGAAAGTTACATACATCTTAGCACCTCCATTGCTAATTGTAGTAACACCATGAATATCCGAATGCAAGAGAGAAAAAGGCATCTTAGATCTAGATATAGATCTAGTATATGGCAATCTATGTGATTTAGACAAAGCACATTCTTCACAAACATGATTCAAGCAAGTAAGAGACTTGGGAAGTCCCCTTACTACCTCCTTTTTGGCTATTACCTCCAAGGCCTTGTAGTTGAGATGTCCCATCCTTTTATGCCATACCTCTTGAATTGACATTTGTTCATTTGCCATGCATCCAACTTGGTTAGCAACAACACATGCATCAAGCTTGAACAATTTCCCTTGCCTTTTCCCTTTTGCAATGATACTACACCCCTTTTTGATCAAGCAAGCATCACCATCAAACTCAACTTTGAATCCTTTGTCAAGCATTTGGCTTACACTAAGTAAGTTCTTGGTAATGGATGGAATGAGCAAAACATCTTTCAATTCTATATTCCTATTTGTAGAAAGTGAAATAGGAATTGTGCCAATCCCCTTGATTGCACACTCACCATCATTTGCGGTATAGATTACCTTCCTATCACCATCAAATGCCATTAAAGATGAAAAATACTCTTTATGATATGTCATATGAGAAGTGGCTCCACTATCAATCCACCAAGGATCAATGTCTCCATGATTAGCCAACAAGCAAGATGACATAACAAAAGCATCATTTGAAAGAAGCTCATCCCCACCCTCATCAATAGTTAGATTGGTTTGCTTTTCCCCTTGATCCCTCTTTTTCTTAAAACAATCACTAGCAAAATGCCCTTTGACTCCACAATAGAAACATTTTAGCTTAGATCTATCCTTCTTTTTGCCAAAAGTAGAGTGCTCACCTTGGTCTTGCCCTTTAGACCAATTGCTTTTACCTTTGCCCTTGAACTTGCCTTTAGAGAACATTGCCTCCTCTTCTCCTCCTTGAGATGTAGAAGATGCTCCCACTCTTGTTTGCAACCTGAATTCTTCAGCCAACAAGACCTCTTGCAAGTCTCCAACACTTGGTAAGCATTTTTGGATAGCATAACTTTGAACAAGATTAGCATGATCATCCAACAAGCCATTGAGAATCACTTGAACAAGCTCCTCATTATTTATGCCATCATTAATGCATGCTAACTCATCATTCAATGCTTTAACTCTCAAAACAAAAGCATGTCCATTCTCACTCTTCTTTTGCATACAAGAAAGATTTGCCTTCTTAAAGTCAACACTCTAGAAGTAGACTTGGATTCATAAACCTTCTTCAAGGCTTCCCAAGCTTCACTAGATGATGTGCACTTACCAACCTCTTTGATAAGCTCATTTGTCACATTCATCTTGATCATGTGAAGGGCTTTCTTTGCCCTCTTGTCATACCTCAATTGTTCTTGAGGTGCCAAAGGTCTCTCCTCCACACCTACAACAATATCCATCAACTCATTCATCTCAAGCAAAGACTCCATCCTTACTTTCCAAGTAGAATAGTTGAGGGAGGTAAGCCTATCATTGCTTTCCAACATGTAGCCTCCATTTGTAGCCATGTTGCAATGATTGATCTCTGATCTTTGACCTGTTCCAATGCACTAAGCACTCTCTTGAATCAACAAATGAAACACAAGAAGAAATCACAAAGATTTGGAACCTAAAACCTTACTTTTTCTCTCTTTTCCTCACTTTTTCCTTAATTCTAGCCACTAGTTTATGATTTCTTGATCAAACCAAGACCAAACCTCATATACTTGCTTTTCCCTCACTCCTAAGATTGAAATACACTCTTGAATCATTCAGCAAACTGAAAATCAGAGGGTTACATCAATTTTGAAGTTTTTGACATGAAGAAGCAAGAAATTGAATCAAAAAACTATATGCTAGAATGGAAAACTAATAGGATCTTGTTGGATCTTGCATCTCCCTCTTTCCAAAACAATTTTTGTCTCCTTATTCTGATAAGTATAGAGGGAATTCGCCCTACTTCAATTGAAATGCATACAAATGATGTTTTGATCACAAAGATCCAATTTCTACACATAAATCAACAAGATTTTTAGCTAGAAACTTGATTGGAATGCTACAAAGCAAACTCGCCCACAAATCTCTTCTAAATCTGGCAAAACCTGCACATTTGGCCGCCTAATGCTCTGATACCATGTGAAAAACTCAGATCCAAAAGATGCTAAAGTTTCATAAAGATCTTGGCCATGGAAGTTATGCACATCTAGATTGAAAAAATGATAGAAATTGTGATGTTAAGCATACTAAACATCAACTAAACATCAAAATCTGATCATAAGCTTCCACAAACAGAAACTTGCTGTCCCTGTCCGTACTTCAGAGCCTACAACCTGCATTTCACACGTGTGAAGCCATAGCAACAAAGAAATCACAATTCTAGTGGCTAGAATGCAAGATATGAACAAAAAAGTGAGAGAGAAGAAGATGGATCTTCAAAGAGCATAACATTCATTCAATAGAATGAAAATGAGATGTGTACATACTCGTGGAGATGGCTATTTATAGCAGCCATAGTGCCTCTTGGCCACTTGTCTTATGATAGGCTAAAATTGGGGTCCAATAGGATTCACCCATATACCTAGAAATTTGGTCAAATAGGAATGCACCAAATTATGAGCCAATAGAAGAGCTCCACACTCGACCTCCTCTAATTAATGTGACCTCAAAAGTAGTGTACACATACTTTGGGCCTCTACATACATGTATGAACCTATCTCTAACTTTTATTTGGCCATAGGCCTACAAAATCTCAAGTTAGGAAAATACTACTAGTTGACAATTTTTCACATAAAGAACACCATCAAGCCTTACATTCCTATTAGTAGAAAGGCAAATAGGAATTGAGCCAATACCTTTGATCATACACTCACCACCATTTGGCATGTGAACGACTTTCTTGGTTCCAACATAAGAGATCAAAGAAGTAAAGAACTCCTTGTGACTAGTCATGTGTGGACTAGATCCACTATCTATCCACCATGAATTCTTGTCACTTCTTCCACTTGACATTAGACTTGAAGAACACATCATGAGAGAATCACAAGAATCTAGATCCTCATTAGAAGTACAAAAGTTGTTTTGCTTGCTACCTTCATTAGTTTGCTTCTTATGACATTCATTTGCAAAATGACCTTTTATCCCACGTTAAAAGCACTTGAACTTTGACTTGTCTTACGATCATACACAAAAGCTTGAAGACAATACACAAAGCAATGCTCTCAATGGAGGAAGAAACTTTGACAATGATCTATTGATCTCTCTCAGCAATACAATAAGTTTCTTCAACCTATTCTCCACAAATTTCAGCCTAATATAGGTGAAAGAGATGACTCTCTCTCCTCTCTCTAGAACCTAGGACCCAATTTTAGGGCACCAGTAACCTAAAATAGCCAATTTTGGCCTATATTTTCAAATAACATGATTTTGGTGTCATTTCGAAGGTTGAGAAGTTTGAGACTTTTTGAACATGAAATATATACTAAAATAAAAGTATCTAGGCCTCTCTCACACTTGTGAAGGGTTAGATCCAAAACTATGTACAAAAATTGCCAATTTAGGCCTCAAACTAGCTAGGAAATGTTGACAATTTTCACAAACAGTAGATTCATGGATATGTCCGAATCCTCTTACAGGGGATTGGAGTTCAAAGGGTGCAAGACTCTGGGGCATTTCAAAAATTTTGGTGGCCCCAAGGGGGTCAGAATCATTGAACATATCCATAAAGAATTGTGTGTTTGGTGAGCTGGCTTCTGTGTGTGGGGGTGAGGCGGCCTGGGCAGCTGTGATGGGAATGGTAGGCCCAATGGTCACAAACTATCCTTGGTTGGAAGCAAAGGCGAGGGAAGCATCAAAGGCTAGGGGAATGGGAAGTTCAGTGCGAACAGCAGCAGGGCGTGGAAGCGCAGCTGACGAGGTATGCCTAGTGCGACATCGTGACACGGAAGGCAAGTCAGGAATAACGATCTTGTTGCATGGACGACGATGACTATGAGAACTCGAGGCCTGATGAGATGACTCGGCCAATGCTTCTTCGTAGACCGAAAGCACAGAATCCAGGTGAAAGTGTTTTCTAAGTGAGAAGCAGCTAAAAGGGACAATAAAGAGCCAACAACGAACTGCTGCTTAGTATTGGCCCTAGTAGCTCGTTTGAACTCACAGAAACAGTCTTGAACCAATTATACAGTTTGGCTAACTTGGTGTGGGATTGCACTATCCTATGGAGGATCTGTGATGTGATGCGGTCTTTCTTGAGGTTGCCAACCATCAGGAAGCTGTTTAGTAGCTGGGCAGGAGGGTGGATTGAAGGCTCAGTGATGGCTTTCAGAAGGTAGTCATTGGTCCAGTGCAGATCGTTGGTGAGGTCAATATATGGCTTGATGGTTTATTTGGTGTGCTTATGATTGGATGAGGCCTGCGTGCCAGATGCTATACCTATAGCTGCAAGGGCGGCCTCAATGACGCACACCTTATGTGTGGCTCCCTGGAAAGTGATATAAAATTTGGATTTCTCTTCCTTCCATGTATAGAAGGCAAGAGTGATGAAATCTATATTGATGCGACACGAAAAGACTCTCTCATAAATACCCATCCAGTGAGCAGCGGCTCCGCAAGGGTCATCCACTAAGTGACCATGCTTGTGATAGGAAGAATCATGATGTCCATTGCAGATGGGACATCACAATGGATAGTATAGCGCGGAGACTGGGAAGTATCGATAGAAGACATGATGATCAGAAAGGAAATATAAAATGCATAAAAGTGTATCAAAAAGCAATGCATGAATTTTGGAGGGCTTTGGTTGCAAGAAAAATTTGCAAGAGCTTCGCTAGCACAAGTGAGGAATGAATCGAATTCAGTCAACTTATAGGTGAATTTGGTGGGTCCATTACACTGAATACTAGTTTGGCTGATCAGTTCTGAACAAAAATTTGCAGGCATGTATAGTACTGTGAAAATAAGCTATAAAAATCTTAGCGAAGGTTTCTAGGGATCTGAACCTATCAGGTGAATATTTTCCAGGTCTGACGAAGGATGAACCTTCGCCCAGGAGGGTCCTTTCTCCAGGTACTGTCATAAATGTATTTTTCACTATCTGAACCTATAAACAACCTAATTTTAACATTTTAAGATCATCTAGCAGGTCGGCGAAGGTTCATAATGAGGTTAAAATGCTCGACGAAGGTTTACAAGATGGCATATCAGTGATACTTCGCCTAACTCAAAAATTGGGTTTTCTCTTGACAAAAACCTTCGCCCACCTCAAATTCGATAAATCTAGAGTGGATGTATAGTCTGAGAGCTCAGCTAAGGTTTCTGGTATTGTATAGGCCAAATCTGACCAAAACAGTGATTTTCTAAGTCTTTTTCCATAAAAAATTATTGTGCTTCCTTCTGTCAAGAGGTCGTGCTCACTGGCAAACATCACATGTCGGAATAAAATCTTCTGTGTCCTTGTGAAGCGTAGAAATCGTAATGAACTCCCAAATTTTTCTCTGGTCAATCACAAGTATGATCTGTTGTTGACAAATTGTCAAATGGATTTTAAGATTGGTGATCTGAATAGCTTTTCCTGTTTATCAATCAGATTAGATTTCAAACAAACCAATCCACTCAAATCAAGCAAAATCAATCCCAATCTAACCCTAAAATGTAGATCTAACACTATTCATGCCACGACAAGATGCCTAATGCAAGCTAACTATCCAACAATCATGCTGCAACTGAAAAATTGGCATAGCTCCCCGGCAACGGTGCCAAAATTGTAGTGGGTTTCTTTCCTTGCCTAACCTGAATCCAAGATCTAGTCAATCTAGCAACAAAGAGACGGAGTTAGTTGTCACGCATAGGTTAGTTCCCATGAGAGTGATAGTTTAGTTTAGATTTCAACATGAATGGAGGATTCACATCTATCTCTACATCCATTAACCCTACTCTTTAACACTACGCATCCCTTAACACTTACAATCCCTTTACACTACACATCCACAATAGAGATAGCTTACTCTTTCTCTCTCTCCCTTTTTCTCTCATAAAAACTATAATAACATACAATTTTAATAACACTTAGATCCAACAATTAGCAAAATCCAAATCAGCATGAAAGATGGAGAAAAAGTGATAGAGATCAAGGACATTCATCAATCCATTTCTGAAGTGAACCAATCTGCTTTATTGAAATGAGAAAATGAACATGAGGAGCAGCTCGAGATTACCCACATCAAGATGCGTCGTGAAGAGTCTGTTCAAAACTACATTGAGCGTTTTAAACATGTCAAAGGAGAATGTGTTGATGAAAATATCACCAAACGTATGGCCATAAAACTGTTTTTAGTTGGATTTCCTAAAAACATCCGTCGTGGACTCAAACCAGTTGAATTTTATGATCAACTTAAAGATGTGATGACCGATGCTATCTGTGAGGAAGACGAAGGTTCCATTGATGACCTTAACCATCGTGATATTACTCAATCTTCTGAACTTCTACATCAAATGAAAACCTAGCAAAAAGCTCAACAATCTCATATGGATAAACTCACTGCCGATTTCCAAACCGCCATGAAACAGATTGCTGAGAAATCCTTTCCAGCAAGGAAAAATGTCTGGTGTCCAATTTACTCACAGCATCACACTACTAATGAATACCCTCAACTGTGAAACCATTTCCCAGCAGCCACTAGACCCACCATCTTTTGAGCAAAGCGCCCTTACCCTCCACAATAGCCCATTCCACGACCAGGGGTCTACCAACCATGACCAACTGCACCAAATCAATTCCCATCCCCACGTCAACAATTTGTCATTAACCAACCTGCCCTACAAAACGTTGTCCATTATCTTGATCCGAATGCCATCGATCCGGCCACCTACTATGTGGAAGACAATACTCAACCGTCGTACTCTTCTGAAATGGTTGTTTATTATACCTATGATTCTAGTGCTCAAATCGTGGATCCCAAAGACCAAGCTTACAATCCAAACCAACCTGTCTTTGCCGCACATCAACTACTCACAATACGAGGATGTTTTATCTATGCAGGTAAACATCCTAGTATTCGTTGTTCAGATAAACTCCGCTTTCCTCCATCTTGTGAAAACTGTGGTATTGAACATCACATGAAGAACTGCCCATCCCGATCTAAGCCAGCCGCTCATGTCTGTTCAATGCAAGTAAAAACCTTACTTGATTCAACGGGTAATCTCAAACCTGCACGCATCCATAATGAAGGATCCTCAACCACCAACTCAGTGTTTGAGCCATACCAGTCCAGCCACAAAAAAGGTCATTATGTTAAATCTACTGATATCATAAACTGGAGTCACAGTCTAGCTACCATTGATTGTGTGAATGTCGATTATTGTGTTCAGCATCAGGTTAATTGTACCTCTCCACTTCCGATCAATCATGACCAATTACCTTATCTGGATACACCTATCATCAATATCAATTTTATTGATATTCTTCCACACCATGAGGAACTGCTAAATGTTGCATGGCTACCTACTAATGAATCAGATGATTTATTCATTGATGACGAGAATGTCTTACGAATTCAGAATTGCCCAGAAGCTATGGACATTTCTGATATTCAGATCCTCAACTATATGGAGGCACTCCCACTTAGGACCTATACGCAATATGCCTCCAAGGTGGAACCAGTTGCTAAGGTTGCAATTGAAAAGCCTGAGACAAAATTCTACTGTCCCAAATGCCCACACTATCTATGGGATTTCTGTGAGGAGGAAACTATCTTTCAAATTGATGATGAGATCCTCCATGACATACCAATTGTCCCTCATCCACACACCTCTCCACTACCAAAACCTCAACCACATGGTCATACTATGAAAGAGAAAATGAAAAAACCACTTCAAATTCAACCGCCGGGTGACCTTACCATTGTTTGGAAAGTTCCTAAGATGGCCTCTAGTCCTACACTAGTCCCGAAAAATTTCCAAGCACCATCTCGGCAAGAGAAAGACAAGCCCCCCTCGAATCTCCAGCTCATGATGTTCCTGCATACTTTAAGGACTATACGATCGAGGATGTCATAATCCAATTACCCCAAGCTCAACGTGAGCCAACTAGTAATTCACCCTACGAAGGCCCTGCACAAACCATAACCCTTTCCCTGAGTGAGCCAAATGAAACCAACGAATATCTTGTCCACGTCGGAGCTCATCTCAATAGCAAACAATGCAGACGGCGTGAAAAGCTCCTGCGAAAATATCAACATGTCTTTGCCTGGACCTATAAAGACAAAAGACATCTCATCCCAAGTAGTTGTGCATCATATCTCGCTTAAACTAGGTGCGAGACCCATTGTGAGTCATCCATACAGATGCAATCCCATCTATAAGGCCAAGATCAAAAAGAATTACAACGCCTCTTAGATGTGGGATTTATGTATGAAATTGAGCATACTGAGTGGGTCTCCCCAATTGTCATCGTCCCCAAGAAAAATGAAAAACTCCAAATCTGTGTCGATTTTAAGAAACTTAATGTCGTCACTGACGTGATCATTTTCCATTACCTTTCGGAGAATCCATCTTAGAAAATCTAGCAGGAGATGAGGCTTACTCCTTCTTAGATGGCTTTAGCGGATACAATATGATCCAAATCG
This sequence comes from Diphasiastrum complanatum, assembly GCA_029204225.1. Classification (NCBI taxonomy): domain Eukaryota; kingdom Viridiplantae; phylum Streptophyta; class Lycopodiopsida; order Lycopodiales; family Lycopodiaceae; genus Diphasiastrum; species Diphasiastrum complanatum. Next base: position 34,525 of record MU834155.1, on the reverse strand, counting down.
CTAAAGAAGATCAACACAAAATCGCTTTTGCCACATAATGGGGAACCGTCTACTGGAAAGTCATGCCCTTTGGTCTATGCAACGCTCCTAGCACCTTCGCACGTGTTATGCAAGCGGCCTTTTCTCAACAGATGGGCGATACCTTAGAAGTTTATTGGGACGATTTAGGAGCACATTCTGAAAAAAAGTGCCATCTGTCTATGCTCAAATTTTTTTTTATCCAATGTCAACGCTTTGGCATCTCTCTTAATCTTGAAAAATGCCAGATTTGGGTAACCCATAGTATTGTGTTAGGACATATTATCTCACAAAATGGCATTTCTAGTGACCCTAAAAAGATCCTTATCGTTCAAAATCTACCGGAATCTGAGAAAGTATAATGAATCATGTTTTTATCTTGATTTGTATTAGTTGTTAGTGTTATTTTTTTTTTTATTGCCTTCATGCCATTTCGACAACATTTTTGCTATGCTTTCTTGTTCAAACCATCAAGATAGTATCAGATCTGGTATACCAACAGCCTTCTCTGAGAAAACCACAAAAGTCATTAGTTTCAGAAGAATTTTTTTCACAACATCTCATATAGAATTCGCTTGACTCCTTTTTACAGAGCACGATTCATTTTTGGCCTCCGCAAATTTTGTCTCAAATAAAAAATGTCTAGAAATAGAAAAATGTAGTTTTATTCATCAGATATCCACCATCAAAATTCGCAGACAATTTGCTGGAGCTCAAAATGATTGCCACGATTTCTCTGTCATCTCTGCGAATTCTAATCAGACGCAATTTTGCACTGTCAAATGTTTTTCTCTTTTGGCATTAAAAAATCACTTACAAAAATTCGTGGACCCTCGAAATGTTGCCTCAAAATTTGCGACCATCATTACTAAATCATGGACACTGAGGACGATTTCTGAGTGAAGTTACGAATTCCTGCCTAAAAAAAGTCTATATATAGTCCTCCACCCTTCTCTCCACGAGTTCATTTTAGATTGCTGCTCTTGAGTTCATGCCAAAAAATTTTAAAATTTTCAAAATTCTCAGAGCAATCTAAAATCACTGCTATCATGGCTTCCCGCGATTCCTTGCTCAACTTGCATCGCCGTAAACCCCCTCGTCCTTATTCAAGGGATATATTTATGATCTGTATCAAGAATTACGCCAAGCAGCTCACCTTGGCCAAGGATATCCTCACAAACCTTGGCTTTGATCTGACACTTTTTCGGGACCAGCAGAGCGAGAGCCTCATTTGAGCAGCAAACTCCACTTATTCGGATAAATTTCAAACTTTTCGGATTACATCCAAGAGTGGCAACTATACCATTATCAACGTCTCTCCTGGGGATATCTAGAGCATTGGCTTTCCTAATCTCGGAGAGACAATCCATGGCAAGGACACCAGCTACGATGTCAAGTACTTCACAAAGATTCTGACAGAGGATGGCAAAACCATTGTCCAAACCAACGCTGGGATCGCTATCCGCCTCATCATGGATCCCCATCTACGAACCGCCTCAAAAATCCTCGTCACCACGGTCGAAGTGCATACCGTCAAGATGGATCACATACCACCAAGCGACCTATTTTCTTTGACCCTCACCATGGACAATCCCACTAAAAATTATAAGTGGGCTGAGAAGGTAGCAGAGAAGCTGTGCGGAGCTCTGAAAGCCTGAAAACCAACTACCAAATGTGGGTATCTCCTCCACATGTTGGTCACCAAGCAATTGGGGTCTAAGGCGGCTGCTGCCATCAAGGAGCTGGATGTTGTTTATCCAAGTACAAAAAAGCGAGCCACCCTCCAACCGACAGCCGAACCGGTCTCACCAGTCCCACCTACTAAGAAGCAGAAAGGGAAGTCGATCAACACAGAAGCCGATGTCCCTTATGACATTCTATCTAGCGACATCGGGGTGGAATATGCTGAATCATGAGGGAGGCTTCAACCATCTCAGGTCCCAAAGGAGGTCCTAGAGCAGCAGACGACCTTACTTTACCAGGCCCAGCAACGCAAACAAGCAGTAGCGGTAGCAGCAGGCAGCTCCGAGATGGTAGGAACTTTCGGCTCTGATCCTGTGGCGTGATTCCGTCCATAGACAATCTCCTCTCCATCACTTACTCTCACACTCCCACCACCACCCCCACCATTTACTGCCACCACAACAACACCCACCGCGATTTGTGACGTGAATTTTTTTTGATTTGTCACGGACATCGGAAAAACACGTTGCTATAAGGTCGTCGGAGTTCGACGACTTTAAAAAATGCCGCATTATGACGGGCACAACGTGCTGGATTCTAAAATGTGTTTTTTGATCATGCAAACCCGATCTAACATGGACGTCGCAATGCAACGTATGAAGTGGACGTCGCATTGTGAAGTCCAAAGACATCGCAAACCTCTGACGTGGACGTCGCAAATGGATGTCGCGCGACGTTTTTGAATTCAGTCGGATTCCAACGTCTGTAAACACAAAATGATGTCAAAATTTCACCGACGGATGTCCGACGCCCATCCGACGTCCATCCGATGTATCCTTGGACATCCCAAATTAGATAAAAAAAAGTAAAAAATGCATAAAAATAGTGTGCGCATTTTTATCGGGCTGTTCTTGGAGTTGAGTTCTTGGAGAAGCGATGTTCGTGAATTGTTTTTAAAACAATATTTTTGAGTTGCATTCAACATTTGGATCAACAAACTAAGCATGAGGTACTTTTCATTTTATATTTTATTGCATTACTTCATGCTCATTATGAATGACAATACTTTATTGCATTGCACATCATAAATTTCATTTAGATTTTTAGATATAATATTGATTGTTGTTTTGAAAATCGACATTTTTTAGTTGATTATTACGTCAATCCACATCCCTAAATTTGACATTGCAATTTTTGAAAAAAAAAACATTGCACATATAAAAGCAATGGCAATATAGCACGATCATTTGCAATAACAATATTTTTCATAATATGAATTAATGTATTACAAAATTGGTGCTTTAATGTCGCACGAATCTTTCTAGATCTAACATCAACTAAAACTTATAAACCTAATCTACTTGTCGTCGTCGTGTCGTCCAGTCTGCATGAACACAAACAAACAAACTACATTAATATTTAATGCTTGATCGTATTAAATTAAATAAGACGTCGAAATACAAACCACATTAGTATAAATACAAAAACTAGTACTTACATTTGGAGGATGACCCTCATTTTTTAGTTTGTCGACTAATGCGTCGTATGATTCCCTGAAGGCAAATTCGTACTCCTCCTTAGTTGGCAGATGTCCATAGTCCGCCAACTATCCATGCATTCAATTGAAGTTGAAATTAATTTAGGGCTACGTTGAAGCAGCTAGTCATAATGCATATTAAAAAATAAAAGCATATAAAATCAAAGATAGACTATAGAAGTAGTGTAAGTCCACTTACCATGTTTGCTTGCAATCCCACCTTTCCACTCAAGCCCAATCTTGGATTGCCTATCCCATGCATCCTAGCGGTCGCAACATCTTTCTGAATCTTGTATTTATCTGGTGTTCGTTCATCCATTTTTACACGATTCCAATCATTTCTTGGACACCGGGAAGGATTGGATTGCCCGTCCCTATAAGCTTGTTGTGCCATATCACGACAATGCCTAATCCATAAGCTCATATGCTTATGAATTTCCTTCTCCTCTAATTTCTCTTCTCGTTGTAATTCGTCACGAAGGGTACTAATAACCTGTCGTTTATCGGCGGCAGGTTGTTCGGACCATTTACTAAATAATTTGTCGCCAAAATGACGTTGGCATAAAGAATAAAGTCGGTTCAAAATCACCCTTCCTTTTCTATTGACAATTATATTGCCTTGAGGATCCACGTCATAATAAGGATTTGTGGATGACTCTTCGGTGGGGGTGGGAGCCGCGGCCTCTTGTAAGGGACTACCCTCATTTTTGGCTAAGCATATTTGCAGTTGTGTTCTTTGCTCATGAGTTAATGATTCATATAAAGTTTTTTTAAAGTCTCCCAAGCTTTCACCACTGCCTGACCTCAACATGATTACTACATTCATAAACATACAATACATTACAATAAACCCTAATATATTGAAATGAAGTAGAAAAAAAAATTGATTATAGAACTTTAATGCATATTGGAGTGGGACTTTCATACCTGTGTTAACAAAAGAAGAGAGATGTGTGTAGAGCTCAAACCTGCACCAAGATTGGCATAAGAATCATGTAAGCAACAATGTATAAGAATAGGTATTTCTAAAAATTAAAACATTAGAATCATACAATAATTTTATGTTATTTGCGTTTTGTACTTGTGCATATATGCAGTTCATCACAACGAGATGAATTACATTCAGATCAGTCTAGCGATGAAGACAGTACTCAAGTTAACAGGGTAAGTAATAAACATGCATGTGTTCTTGTTCATAAAACTTTGTTATTATAAGTTAAAATACTGTGCTAAAGTGACATGTACTTGAATTTTGTTTCTCATAGAGAAATTCTTTTCAAAATAAAATATGGTGCACATGCCTCAAGTGTGATGGACAAAAGATGTGTAAAAGACGCATTGATGAAAATCATTTGTGGAAGTTTGGACGAAAAGAAGAAGGTCAATCATCGAATTTGGAAGACGTTGAGGTTTGTTAATTTTATATGATTGTTTTTTATTATAATCTTCGTCAATCTATATATGTCACTCATTGCTGGTTTTTATGATCAAGTACATGCATTCATTCAAATCTTGAAAGATATTGAAGTGGTCAATATGTTTACTTTTGATCAAAGTTCAAGATCTAGCATCCTAGTGTTGGCAAATTGGCAAATTGTATACAATGTAGGATCAAGCATTGTATGCAAATCTTGTGGAGATACTTCACGTATTTCAAGTTTAGGTTTTGCTCATTCAAATGGAGCAGAGAACACATCATTTTGGCATTCATTCACTCAAGGGCTTTCATGGATTGGATATCTACAAAGGCAAGGTGGTGATGGAGGTTCATTCATGGAGATACATGGTGCATTCACTATGGGCATAGTGGAATGCGGAGGAGGCATGCAAACACTTGTTAGTTACTTTCACTTACAACTTGTTTGCTGCTGTTTTATAGAGAATTCAAAGGTAGATACATGGAGGAATCCTTTCATTATGATTCTATGTTCTTTTACATGTATCTTGTTCACCATTCTATGTAAAATTGATGTAAGAAATAGTGAAACATCCTATATGGGCACTATTAGCTATATCAATTATGTTGTACTTCATGTTGTACATATTAGAACACTTGAGAAGAGATCTACTATCATGATGGAGACCATTCTTAGGTTGGAGAAAAGTAGTGTTGTAAAACTAGCAAGTTAAGTTGAAGAGGGAGTGTGAAAATTGTCAACATTTCCTAGCTAGTTTGAGGCCTAAATTGGCAATTTTTGTACATAGTTTTGGATCTAGCCATTCACACCTGTGAGAGAGGCCTAGATACTTTTATTTTAGTATATATTTCATGTTGAAGAAGTCTCAAACTTCAGGACCTTCGAAATGACACCAAAATCATGTTATTTGGACATATAGGCCAAAATTGGCTATTTTAGGTTACTGGTGTCCTAAAATTGGGTCCTAGGTTTTAGAGAGAGGAGAGAGTCATCTCTCTCACCTATATTAGGCTGAGATTCGTGGAGAACAGGTTGGAGAAACTTATTGTATTGTTGAGAGAGATCAATAGATCATTGTCACAGTTTCTTCCTCCATTGAGAGCATTGCTTTGTGTATTGTCTTCAAGCTTTTGTGTATGAACTTAAGAGGTTTCCAAAAGTGGTGGGCTGATGTTGTAGGGCTGGTATGCTGTTGTTTTTGGCTACCATCAGTACCTTTTACTAGTTTCCTTTGTCTCTTGAATGCTTTGTCAAGTTCATGTGTATCAAAGGTAGCATTAGGATGCTTTGCCATTTCTAGCTTTTGTAGCTTGTTGTGCAAAGATCTTAGCCAAGTATTTTGGGAGTTTGGATCCATTCAAGATCCACTTTTTTTCACACTATTGGTGTTGAAGATGTCAGCCAGCAACCTCATACGGAAGATAGTCCAGCCACACTTCAGGTCGACAAAGCTGTAAAGTCACCAAAACAGTTCGACGCCAGAGTGCCTGAAGGGTTTGAAGAGGAAGACCTTTATGAAGAAGAAGACGTAGTGGCACCTATTCCACGCCAACCAAGGACAGCTCAATCAGGTCCTCCTGCTACTGTCGCCTCCACAATTTTGGGGATGCTCTAGGTTTGGTTTCAAGCCTTGCGCAAGTGATCCAGTCGATGCTGGATAAGAAAAAGGAAATGGAGCATAGAATCTCTGATCTGGGGTCCGAAAACACTCTGATCAGCCAGAAATTTGTCCACCTGGATCGAGTGTTGAAGATTGCCAAACAACACAAAGACAAGACTGAAGCCGAAAAGAAGTTGGCCCAGCAACAAGCTGATCGCTTGGAAGAATACATCAGCTCCTTGCAAAATGCCCTGACAACCGAACAAGATCAGGTGGATAAGGCCGTGCAGGATGCAAAGCAACAGGTGCAGCTGCTGAAGGGGCAATTACAGATGGCTGAACAAGATCGCATGTGGCTTCAAGGTGAATTGGATGCGACCACCCTTGAGCGTGATGTGTATCTTCAAACATAAACAACAGATGATCTGGTCACACCGACGAAGATTTCTTATTTGTTCAAAAAAGTGGAGACATACAAAGTGGCCCTTCAGGGATTTCAAGGCCGTTTTGACAGGTTCAAAGGAGCAGCTTCAACCGAGTTGGCAAAGGCTAAAGAGACCATCACCGCCTATGAAAAGGCAGCCATTCGAGTGTTGGAAGCCGGACCACAAATCCCCGTACCAGTCATGCCGCAATTCTCCCCTCCACGCCAAAAAGCTGTACCAATGGATACATGGGTTGATTCGAGCATGGACCAGGGGGGAGCTCCAGATATAGCAGATCAACCACCAACCATACCGGCAGTACAAGCGGGTCCATCTTCATCAAGGACAACACCTCTATTCAGAAGGCCCATCAGCGTCAAGGACCAGATCTAGACCTTCTTAAAGCAACATCTGCATGAGTCCTCACGTGGTGGATGGAATCTGAAGTTTAAGACCTCCAAGATCGAGGCCGACAAAAAGTTGGACAAAATACTTGCATTGGGAGAGCAACCGGCATGGAGAATCACGGTTTTTGAGGAAACTCCGGAATCAATTAGGAGTTACATCGTCAGCCCTCGCCGATTGCGGGTAGATCCCTATTATGTGCCAATGCTGCGAAGAAATAAATGGAAAGATTTGGGATTGGCTATGGACAAGATCACCATCCATACGCCTAATTGGCCAATCATCCATCGGCCTTACAACTGGACCATCTTATTGGATTTCCACCGTGTCTTACAATCCTATCAACGAGAGTATGTCCACTCTCCAGATCCAATGGTGCGACGATCGGCAAGGTTTGCTAAAAATCTAACTTTGTTAGCGTCAATGGCAACCAGATGTTACAATTGACTCCCTCCTCTGGCATTCGATCCAAATAAGCCGATGGCCTCAGAGCAAATCAAAGATCAGTTGCCGGTTGCTAGTTTATATTTTGTGCGGCAATGATGGGAGGCTCATAGGAATCAGCTTCACATCATGGACAACCTCCAAGTGGATTGTCGAAGCCCACCGTTGTTTCCTACCATACAATTTGGATTTTAATACTACACACCTTGATTTTATGGAGAAGGTGCAGCATCATTTAATCAAGATTCAGCGTGAAGCCAATAAAAGTCCCCAATTACTGCATATTGCAGGTGTTGTGGGACCGCCACAAGTTTTGGTGGGGGATACTGTTGGAGGGTTTGGGGATCTCAAGGCAACCCTAACCCTAGTTTAATTAGTGAGAGGGATTTGGCACCCTGCGTGTGTAAGTCCGACCCACTGATCACATAGTTATTTGATTAATTAGAATGTTAATTAAAAGGACTTCTAGGCCTTTTTGTAGGACTTTTCATGTCGCAAGGTCTAAATGTCAAGTTAGTGAATGAAGTTGGGTTTCCCTCCAATTTTGATGGGTCCCACACTTTTTTAAATTTGAATAAAAAGAGAGGCAAGACTGGACCAATAGGATTCAGAGGCCAGGTCCTCCTCTCTACTATAAGAAGGGACCAACTCAAGTGCTCCTCATGTTCATTTCCTCATTTCAATAAAGCAAATTGGTTCTCTTCAGAAATGGATTGATGAATGTCCTTGCTCTCTATCACTTTTCCTCCATCTCTCTTATTTGGATTTTTGTAATTGTTGGATCTGAGTGTTATTGGATTGTATGTTATTTATACTTTTTATGAGAGAAAAAGGGAGAGAGAGAAAGAGTAAGCTATCCTTTGTTGTGGATGTGTAGTGTTAAGGGATTGTAAGTGTTAAGGGAATGTATAGTGTTAAAAGATTATGGTTAATGGATGTAGAGTATAGTGTGAATCCTCCATTCTGTTGAAATCTAGACTAAACTATCGCTCTCATAGGAACGGACCTACATGTGACAACTAACTCCGTCTCTTTGATGCTAGATTGACTAGATCTTGGATTCAGGTTAGGCAAGGAAAGAAACCCCACTACAATGTACTTGGTGCATCGATAGTGGAATTCTTTATTCTGTCATAGAGGAGCCCGGATTAGAAGAATCAGCACAGTCACGAGACATGATGCAGAATACAGATGAGCAGGTCAGTACTGTACTTGGCAAAAATGCAGTTTGCATGCAGAATTGATAGTGTAAGACAGGCTGAGAAATCGTGGAGAGGCTGATAAATCATATTGTAATACTCGCGAATTCTGAAAGAGAGTTCTGAATGTCAAAATAGTGATTTTTATAGATTTTCTGAAAAAAAATTGTAGTTTCAGAATTCATGGGTAGGACAGGGAAATTGTATTCTTTGAGAACAAATTCTGAGGCTTGATGGCGAATTCTAATAGAGAGGTTTGACTGACAAATAGGGAATATGAGAAAAAATGTAATTTTCTGACAATAAACAGACAAAATCTCTGAGATAGAATTTGCGGGGCTGTTGGAGGACTAATCTTGATGAGATCTAGCCTTAGTGAGGCCGGCGATTTTTAGGACAGATTTGGGTGAGAAATAAGGGATTTTGACAGTATATCAGGATGTTTTTTCATAATTTGACCGTGGTCAAGATTTATGGAGGTCATAGAATGAAAGATCAGGTCTGTTAGGGCTGCAGACAGAATGGCGAATTTTGATATACCTATTTGGTTTTTAAAAATGTCACTTGGGTCACTTCTTTTGAAGAAAATGCCCAAGTTGACTCTTTTGTTGCTTCCCCTCGGCTTGAGAAGTTGTTCCGCAGCTCATGTAGGACCCGGAGAGACGATGCGTGTTGTTTGTTGGTAGATAGAGACAAGAAAACAAGCAAACATACAACACGGAAGCAAGAAAACAAAAAGGAGAAGAAGCTAGGTAAAAAAATACTTAAAAAGACGCAACGGCGCCAATGTTGGAAGTATTTCTAGTTTACACGATGGCTAGATCTACTTACGGGAGTAGTATAGGGATGTAGAGATTCCCCACTTTTTAAGTTTCTACAACAAGCTTCAACAGAATATGAGGGATTACTGCCAAAGCCAAGGCATCGAACAACAGTTCATTACTCCCTATTCGCCTCAATCAAATGGGCTAGCTGAGAGGCAGAATCATACCCTGATTGAGTCAGCCAAATTCATGCTAGCTCAGCATCATTTACCAAAGAGTTTCTGGGCTGAAGCTATCTCCATATGCAGCTTACATCCAGAACAGATGTTCGACAAAGAGCGCTCTCCGGGAAAGACACCCCTATGAGTTTGGACAAACATCCTAAGCCTTCAATGAAGAGCCTACGAGTGTTAATGCATCGCTTACGCGCACATCTCGAAGGAGACATGGAAGAAATTTGACTTCCAAAGTCTCAGAACCCATCCTTGTTGGTTACACTTTCTCCTGAAAATATTACAAGCTGTATGACTCCGATACTCAACAGATCTTATTCAACAGAGATATTGTCTTTATCGAGGATCAGTTCATTGACTTAAAAGGCAAGAGATAAGTCCCATGCAAACCTTTGATAGCCCCTACTTACGACACGACAATTTGAGCCTCTTGTTCAAGTGTGCTGACAATCAATCAACTATTCGACAATGAATCAGAAGCAGATGTTGTTACAATTTAGGGCAACACAACCAAGATTTGATCATGAACCGACGCCACCTCCAAGAAGATCGAATGGAGTGTGCACACAACCACAAGGTATATTTCATGAGTCTGCAAGGTCTTTTTGATTCAAGAACCTGACTACAGTCAAAGAGGCACTTATTCAACCAGACTCCGATATCTGGGAGAGAAGCGATGGACAAAGAGTATTGCTCTTAGATCAAGAAAACTACCTATTGACAACAATCTTATCGATTGCAAATGGATCTTTAAGATCAAATACAATGCTAATGGGGGCATTGATTGAAGGAAAGCCCGATTAGTGGCACGCGGATTCTCTCAAATCCCAAATATTGACCACAATGAGGACTTCTAGTCCAGTAGTCAAACACTCTTCGATTTGACTACTCCTATCATATGTTGTTGTAGCCGACCTCCAAAATAATAAACTCGATGTACAAATTAAATTATCTAAATGGAGTTACCTGAAGAAGATATCTACATGGTACGCTTGAGAGATACGTCTCTCGCAGGTATGGAAGGACCATGTTGCAAAACTCCATAAGGCACTTTATGGCTTGAAACAATCAACAAGAGCTTGGGTTTTAAAGGATCAACACATTCCTCATCCAACATGGTTTTCAATCAAGCACTACCCGATTCAAATGTATTCCTTCATCATCTCTCACCTTATATGTTGATGACACGTTGTTTTTTAGCAAACAATATTGATCAAGTGAAGGATGCTAAATAGATGTTGGCTTCCAAATTTACATGGCGATCCTGGGTGAAGCTCACTACTGTCTAGGAATTCAACTGTAAAGAAATCACCTCAACACCCAATGGATCTAGGCCTACGATTGTCTAGGGATCAATGCTTCTCAAGACTAAGCAAAAAAAGGGAGCAGATGAAGGTGTCTCAAAGTATCCATACCAATCAATACCTCGGATCTCTCATGTATGCAATGGTCTGTAAAGACCTGACATCGATTTTGCAAGTTAGCTCTCTAAGCCAATTCAATCCTGGCATCATCCATGGGAAAGCTCTCGTAAGATTCATGATATACGTTAGAGCTACAATGGACCCTATGCATCACTATGGGAAAGTCAAACAACGGACAATCTCTATTGACTCAGTGGATATTCAGATGTGAGTTGGAGAGGAGATGTAGATACTTGGTAGATCCACATCTGGATTTACATTCTTCTTCAAAGGTATTTCCTATTTCTTGAAACATTTGTAAGAAAACCTCTATTGCTCTTTCCCTCCATAGAGGTAGAATACATTATTGTTTTTTGAAGCCATTAAAGTAGCAATTTGGTTGAGAAATTTATTGTCAGACATTAGTCTGATCAGTACACTCCTACAATTATGTTTGTGATAATCAGAGTGCTATTGGCTTATCAGCCAACTCTAGATTTCACTCTAGAAGTAAGCACATTGAGATTTGATATCACTATGTTAGGAGTAAGGTTCTCGATAAAGAGATAAGCTTAACATATTATCGAAAGCAAGACATATTGTAGATGTGTTTACTAAGGCATTGAGCATTGATGCACACAACAAATTTTGTGCATCGCTTAGGCTACAGATCAAGGCACTCATGGATCCATATTAAGAGGGAGTTTCGGATTTATTATTCTGCTCTCCTAAATCTCATGTTAATCTAGTTCCATTCATGTTGCTGCAGTTTTACATGCATTGTCGCACAATCTACAGAAATGCGCTATTATCAAAGACAAACATCATAGTGACATTAGAGAAAATATGGGCCCAAAGAGGGGCCCTATAAGAAATGCCATGTAAGGAGAGAGAAAGATAACTATAAAGTAGATATAATATCATTTTCTAACTTCTTTCCATGTAAATGAATGCACCTTAGTTTAGTCACATCAACTTCATGGTGCTTAACCATAGTTAAAATATATTCAAAATGCTGAAATATTCCCTCCTAATAGTTGGAAACACTCAAAAATTTTGAAATTAGGAGTGCATTTATGAAACAAAGCCTACGCCATCTCTCTCTCCAAGGTCAAACAAGTGTTTAGTGCCATTTCTATCTCCAGCAGAGTTGAAACAAGTGTTTAGCGCCATCTCCATCTTTGTTATTGTCATTGTGTTGTTTGTTACTATACTACTATACTAATGACAAAGCTTTATCATCTTCATGTGGATCTGTCACTAGAATATGCTCCACTCAAGACAAGAAATTCAAAGCAACCCAAATTGTCAACTTTTGATATGGTCCGATACAGGGAGGAAAAGCTAAAGCATGTAAATTTATGGTCATCAGGAACATTGTATCCTATTGATCCATGTTCATTGCAACATCCAGATTTGCATTCGGCGAGTCAGTTAATAATCTATATGTGTCATGATAAAAAATGGCCTTTTGGGTTACTGTGAGAATTTGATGCTCTATGGAAATGCACATTCAATGCAAAGAATATATAATTTGGAAGAGGAATTAAGGAAATATCAAAGGAATGCGAAGAAAAATTCTACAAAGTTGAAAAGTTGTTTGGATGAAAATGAGATGCTCACCAAGAAGGAGATCCCAAAGGTTGTAATCTTGTTTGCATCATTATACAACTAGTTAATGATGAGATAAAACTGCATTTCAATCCATGCGTATCTTAACATTTGTCTCTTGTTAAAGATATGGATGTGCTCAATGAAAGGTCTGAAGCAACAAGAGGAAAAGACTGGTAAACAAAGTCATAGAAATGACAAATCCATGCATTCAAGTAAGTTATAGCGTATTTGGTATTGAATATTGCTTGAACTTTTTGATTCTCTTCATCACTAGTTTTGTTATTTATTCATTTCAACTTTCTGTCTGATTTGCTTATTATGCTGCTGTGAATACTATGAGTGTCCTGATTTCTATTACATTTTCATGAACATTGTGTTTGCAATGCAGATCAACATTGATTACTGAAGACCATTTGGCCGATGAGATTATCCATTTGGAACTCACTGGGCTCTATCTTGACCTTTTAAATCTATAAAATTAATGTTAAATAATAACAAAATGAAAAAGATTTAGGCTTCAGTTACTGATAGCATATGAATGAAGTTGGAAAAAATATTAGACACTACATTGGTTCAGGGGGACATGTGATTTTTTAGCATTAGTAGAGAAGCATATGCAACAATGTTTAAGATGATACAAGAGGCATTTGCACAGGTAAGACTATTAAGAAGTTTTTAATCCACGACCATTTCATCTAAAAAACAAAGAGACATGTTAAACCAAAGTATGCAAACAATAGTTGGTAATCCATCTGATATCAATGAAGTGTATTGCTCGAAAGGAGAATGTCTAGCATATAATAATTCCAACAATTTATTTATTGATATTAATAAGCTACTAAAATTCATCATAATTTGAATGTCAATAACAAGTTGATAGTTGTTCTCAAGTTAGATGAGTTTGAAATTATAAAAGGACAAAAAATGGAGAGAGCCAGTCTTATGATCATGAATGGAGCACTTTTAGATTCAGAAGACTCAGAAGGCCCTCAACTTCAGTGTTTTAATCAGAAAATGATATCTGGTGGTTGGCAAGGCATTTCAAATATAACAGTTCCTTTTGCATAATTAATAGGGATAATCAATTTAATATGGATTTCATTTGGCAAATCTTTTCTGTGTTAATATTATGAGGATAATTTATGTTTCTTTTTTTCTCTTATAGGTGATGAAAGAAGACCATGACATTCTCTCATGGATATTTAATAGAATGTCAATTTCTGCCATCATAAAAATCACATGGAGGGAGTTCCACTCAATATTCTTGGAATTGGCACTTTCAAAATAAAATGGCATTTAGCAGGAGATCTGAAGACATTTAAATACTATGTTTAATGTATCCCATGCGTTAACTCTGAACAGCCTTGTTTGTACTATATGAAGACAACAAAAGACATGACAAAGAGTACAAGGAATATCAAGAGATCAAGAAGATCCTAATTGGAAACCCGTACTATCGATTCCTCTTCAGAATGTTCATATCTGTACATTGCATGCAGAGTTGCGTATAATAGAAAAAATAATATATCTTCACATTTTGTTTGCATGAAATTTCGAGCCAGAGGCGTCTGCGAAGGAAGCTATTTCTAGATTAGAGGATGTGTTGTCTAAAGCAGGCTTACATAAAGGCCACATTAAATAAAAAATGACAACAAGCTATTAGGTAAAAACAAGAAATATTCCATGCAAGCCGAGCATTGGAGGATCCAAAACTCGAAGATTTTTATCAAATTATTCTGGCAAACAATCCAAGATTCACTACTCGATTTGAAAAGAAATTATAGCTGCAACTCAAGATTTCAAAGAAGAAGGTTCTACCCGTATACACAAAGTAGAAGTTTGGAAAAAATTAAACAACATGGTGAAATACTTGAGAAAAGATAATGATACAGAAAACAACTAGTGAATTTGTGGATGCAGTTCGAAATGCATGGGGTGTAGATCATATAGCACATTATATGGTAAGATTTCGATGTTACACTATTATAGACAAATATGTGCAGTTAATTTACATACTTTTGGTACTGATTTAGATTATGCTTTTATGACATGTAGCACATATTACGGCATCATGCGGCATTCTTTGCAAGAAATTAGCGGAAGTCTTAGCATATGGTCATTGCAAGAAATGGAAAAATCTCATTGGCAAGCAAGAGCGGCATTTCATAAATGTACACAACATGGTGGGACTAGCACAAAGAACAGCTATATCCTGCGCTTTTCCAATGGTTTTAAGGAAGAATCCAAATTCGTCATAATAACAAAATTGATGGATTATAAAAATTTTCAAAAAGCATGCAAATTTATACAAGCCAATAGATACAAAATGAGATTTTGTATATTAAATGAAAATTTTTACAAAGTACAATTGAGCAAAATCTACTCTACTTCAATACTTTCTCTAATGAAAGTGCAACTTTGAATCATGCAACAATTTCCTTCTTTCGTATGGATCCAAGAGCTCATAGTTTTCATGCTTACTTAGATCAACATAGGCAGAATAGAATGCAAAATGAGATGATATGAGCAATGGAATTTACTGGTCCATATCCTAAAATTTTAAATGCAATAGTTTTCTTTACAAAAATTATTCTATGCACCTTATAAAAATATGTCTTCCAAGAAAATGAGATAGTGCCTTGATTGCCCATAATCATTGTCTCATCATGTTGATGAAACTTTGAATCGACAACACTTATCTCATTATTCTTGAAGAACTTCAGATAATGCCCCAGTGCATGATCTCTTGAAAATTTTCTAGCAGAAAATCTCTACCCTCGACGAATTGCGAAATCCATCAAGGAAAATTATTTTCTGAAATAAAAAAAATTTAAAGTAAGCTCTATATCTGACATAACGAATCTACTAGTACATAATCAGTTACAAAACTTACGCATTCGGCTTTTTCTTCCTCTTGATTACTGTCTCTCCATCAATATTATATCCACCTTTCGATGTCCATATAGTTGGTGTGTCGTACTATACCAACAGGGTTAATTGTTAATTTAGATTTATAGTAAGTAGTGTCGTTCCCACAGAGGACAATGTTAGAAAGTTATGTTTTTGGTACAATTTATGACAAGTGGTGTCGAGTGTTATTTTGGTTGTCGACAGACATTAAAAGTACTAGTATTACTTATATTTAGGTGTGTGGTGTTGATAATTTTCGGAACAACAATCTAGCCTCTATCAAATCAAATGAAACGCGTTCCTTCAGATTAGATGTTATCAGAGTAGTACAACAGTACTACACTCTGGCTGATTAAGGTGTCAACAAAGAGTCGAGAAATGTTCGATGTATTCGCGCCTTTGCAGACAATCAATTAATCGCGTTCGCGAACTATTCGTTTTTAGACAGAAGTCAACAACTAAAGTCCAAAATTAATGGTTAAAGAACAATGAATGGTTTTAGAGCACGTTAAAAACTTATGTCAATTCCAATCAGGAAAAACAGATCAAAGACTCAATTCTTTAGACAGGGACTGTCATCTCATATGTATACATACAAATTTATTCAATGATCGTGCTAGACTGTACCAAAGAGAGTCGTTATTCGAGTGCCAAAAAGAAAGTACGACGTGACAGATGACTAAGATAGTTTTATGACAGTTCTTTACGGATACACAACAAACGACTATAATGCACTAGAGAGTCTGTCTGATCAGAGAGTAATTCATGTAATGCGTTAGAGATTGTTAGCAGACTCAAAATCACTCACACTCAGCAGTGCGGAGAATAGAGATAAGAGAGAATAACTCACAGAACTCTATTCATTTCTTCAATATCTTACATATGCATAAGCTCTTCTCTCTCGATGCTCGAGACTGAGTGTGAGATCAATATATGTTCTACGGGACAAACAAAGACATCTCTAAAACAATAGGTGCGTCGCTCCCCGCGAAAGGGTCTAGTTAACAATTAGACTGAAAATACGTTCAATTATACCATGAAGGTATACTTAACTACGAGTTAAAGTTTACTCTAGTTTAACCATGTCTTTTCGTATCTAGTGGTTTTGATGTGGACGACCTAGTAAAGGTTATCCAAGGTAATGTCTTTCTTATTAAAGGTCTTGCCTTTAATTACAAGGCAAGTACTTAGGAGATATATTCCTGAAAAATGACTTTAGGCCTCTTCATGATTTATACTTAACCAACTCATATCTTCATTTTCGAGTTATATGCCATATTTATGTTGATATTCAATTTTTAACAATAAGGTGGCATCACATATCCCCTTCTCCAAATGTGAAACGTCCTCGTGGACATAACATCTTATTTTTGAGGATTATTCGTGAAACATTCTGTTCTTCAGATTTTCGTTAAGACGAAAAGATATTTTTTCGTATATTTCATCCTTTAGATATTTCTTCGTCTTAGAGAACATGTAGAACTGTTTGTAGCGAAAACGACTTCCTTCTGTCTTGCAGATTGTGTTGAATCTCCACAAAATAATCTGCAAGATTTTGCTCCCAATCCACATAAAGACTGAATAACTCTGGATAAGCCATATTTACATTGATCAGCAACCGGGTACCATTGAATTTGTCTAAATCCGCAACCTCTTGAGATTTGTACAGTTGAAACTGCGACTTTTGCCCTCCAAAAATGTCGCTTATTATTTTTGTTCCGAAAAAATTGCAACTCTTTGATTCAAATATATTCTAGAGCATACATAGCCGAAGAGCCTATGTATAACTCTGCTGATCTGAAAGGCACGACCTGGAACTTACCCTGGATTATGCCCCAACAGAGACATCCTTTCTATTCGATAGAGAGCTGGCAACCAAAGAAAGTCATCCTTATCCCAAGGTCGCTTCCAATCATCGAAGGCAATCCTGCCTACTGCGCTCGGTAGCATCATGTAATCCACACGCCATTGCAGTTCAATATTAAATGCATGTGGACACCATTTCTAGAAGCATTCAGCAAATTCACGAAATCTGTCAGCACCATACCTTCGATGATTGTGTCGTGTTCACTTTGGCTGTGGTGATACAATTGCCAGAGTCTTGAGTTGCAACTCCAGCAGCCAGCTTCTGATCCTCCAATTGTTGCTTAAGATTCAACAGCTCCTGCTCGAGCATGTCGAGCTCGATTCACGACAGTTTCCAAATACTCTTGATGGTCCAAGGCTCCGAAACATGATGGCACAACTTGAAGTTGTTGTGTAATGTCATCAATGCGAAGCAGGGCCTAAAGATATTCGTTGTGGAGAATCGGGCCCGCTGCAAGATGGGGTGGCTTCACTCAAGAGCTCCTTCAGCTCAGCCAACTCTTCATCGACCAAGTGCCTTCGCATCCTCAAGTGGTTGTAAGAACTCAACTCAAAAATTTTCGAGCATCTAGTCTTGGAGCAAGTTCAGCTTCGTGAGGTCGATTGTGACTGGACCCTGCATTGGTGCACACAGAAAGAGCAGCTTCTTCCTTTATTCGCGTCATTTGCTCCTCTTGCAAATATTTCTGGAGGGTGACGTTATGTTGATTCGCAGCCAAGAGTTGCTGCTTCAGAGAATCATTTTGAGTCTAAAAATTGTCAGACTTGGCCTCAATTGTCTTATTCAACTTCTTCAAAGAATAGCTTCTTTTATTAGAGTCTGAAGTAGTGTTTTGAGAGAACAATTTTATTCAATCAGCTTCGTGTTGTCTGATTCGAGCGAATCGATCTTCTCGTGGGACGCCTTAAGATCTCTTGGCATCTCCTTTCTGAGTTAACAAACTCCATGGTAGTCTTCTGATGGTATTTGGTCTAACTCATACACTTTAGTACTAGATTTTTTGGCTTTCTCTCGTCATGGTTCAAAACCACTAGGACTGGTTGTCTGGTTCATTATCATCTTCAATAGGTACCCCAAGGTTGACTTCAACAGCTGTTCATCCTTTGTCTGATGTATTGGACTGGGTTTGCATCATCATCAGAGATGGATTCATTCTGCTTCTTCTGAGATGTGGAAGCAAATTGCTAGCTTTAAAGATTCGGCAGCAAGCAGCATCTGTATCCATTGCCCCAGCTGGAATTGTATTTGGTTGGAATGGTGCAGCATCAATCTCCATAGCAGTGGTAGCTGCCACTTCGACTGTTGGTGCAACATCTAGTTTAACGGGAATAAGGGACAGACAGGAGGTTGGAAAGATCAATTGGCTTGGGAGCCAACATCCTTCGCGTCAGCATTGTTTTTCTCCTGCTCGGTCAAAATGTCAAAATTGGCACACAATCGAGAAACATGTGTTCCAATGCTAGAAAACTTTTTGATGCTTATCCATCGCAAAAAAAGCCTTGTAGGTAATAACGCCGAATCAAACTGGATTACCAGCTAGTGCGTCCAATATGTAACCAAAATTTTGAACTAAAATAGTAGCATCCGCATTCGTCAAAAATATTGCTTGGTTCGCCGTATTTACAGAACAATTTAAATGTTGTGTCGCGGATCATTGAAATTTTGTACCCCTTTGTGGGTACGAAACAGTTGCTCAAAAAGTGGGCTGCTTCCTCCACTGAGACTTTGTTGGTTGAAACCATCTTCCCATCCAAAGGTAACCCGAGTGATAGTGAAGAATTGACCTCGGCACATGAACTTTGAGAGTCCACCTCAGAAATTGAGTGGATGGAGTTCGCAAATTCGTGCTGACTTCAGAAAGATGATTGAAGGGTCCACTTTCAGATTACCCAACCTGCATCGATCCAAATAAGACTAGGATGGATGCCAGACGGATTCCTACGCGTGCTTTCCAAATGATGGTCGAATATTTGACGACAGCTCAATAGATCACAATAGTTCGTATAAGTGAGCTTGAATCGCAAAGAGAATAAGTGTAGGAAAGCATAAACTCATAGGCCGAAAGTGTAAAGAAAGAAAATGAAAAATAACTCGGATATGTAGTAGCGGTGTGGAAGGGATGATGAAGTGGCATCAGTGACATGACATCTGTCACTTCCATTTATGGAGGACGTGCATGGCTCAATGTTTGAGACTATAATTGACAGATCAAACTTTAATGACGGAAGACCATTTGTGAAAAGAAAAAAAAATCAAATTAAGAAAAAACAATATCTGTTTTGATATGTAAGCGTACACACGTGTGAAAAATGATGATCACGTGGCATCATCTTTAATGGAGGAATACAAAAAGTAGGTCGAGAGATTCTCCAAAAATATGCTAGAAAGATTTTAGAAAGTTTCACGAAACTTTCTCGCAGAATCCTAAAAAAAATGATACAAAAACTCACGAAAATTTCTCAAAAATATTAGGAATATACTAGAAAATTTCTCGAAAAACTAGAGAATATACTAGAAAAGATTCTAGAAAAATTCTTGAAAATGATTAACGAAAATTTGATTAACAAATTTAGTGGCGCAAAAATTCTTAAAAATCCTTTAAAAATTATATTGAAAGATTGAGAGAAGTCAAGAAAAATTCTCAAAAACTTTCACGAGACCTTATAAAAAAAGTTGGAAGGGGGGTAGAAAATTTCACCGAAATTTTTTAGAAAAGATAAAAAAAAAATTCACGATTAATTCCAGAAAAATACTAGAAAATAATAAGAAATAAAAAAAATTCTGGTCAAATGTAAGTATTTCTTCAATCTAGACTTATTAATATGTGTAGGTAACAGTTCACCTTCAAGTGATCGAAGTTGTACAAAACCATTCTCAAACACCTTTATGACTGTATAAGGACCAAGCCATCTCATATGGAGTTTTCCAGGGAACTTTTGATGTCGACTGTCATATATTAGTGCAAAGACATCAGCTTTAAAATCAGATTTCTTGATATAACTATCATACTTCTTCTTTCTTTGTTCCTGGATTATCTTTCGTTAATTTTTGTGATTTCTCACGATCTTCATCTAGTTCTTCATATTAGTCAACCTTTCGTTTATACATTTTGCATCTGTTCGTTGAGCTTGAATACAAAAAGTTTTCACCTCCAATTCCAATTGGCAAATAGGATGCATACCATACGTAAGAAAGTATGGTGTCTGCTTCGTCGTGATTTTCTCTGTGTTGCAATAAGCCCAGAGAACTGATGATAGTTTCTGATCCCAATCCGTTGCATGTGCAATAGTAATTTTGTTCAGGATCTTACATAAAATTCCATTAGCTCTTTCTGTCAACCGTCTTGCTTTTGGATTATAAGGTATGGTGTGTCAATTAGAAAATGTGTACCTCGGTCACTTACTAGTTGAAGTGGAAGACCATATCTTGTGATTATACTTTTGAATAAGAACGTGGCGACAGTTTTCGCATCGTTTCGTTTCGTCGGCTCAGCTTCAACATTCTTGGTAGCATTAATTCGTTGCAACTAGAATATAACGACATTTTGTATATTGGGTCACAGGTTTGATTGGAACGACAAAAGTCAATCCCCCATTTTTCAAATGGTGCAAGGGACAGGATTGGTGTCAATGGCCAATTCATTGCTTTTGTAGGCTTACCAAATCTCTGGCATGGATCAATGAATGAATAAAATTTGATACATCCTTGAACATTGTGGCCACCAATACTTGGTAGTCATATCTTATTAACAATATTTTACAAAGCAAAATGTCCACCAGCAACTTCTGAGTGTAAGGATTTAAACAACCTTTTTAATGTCTTCAGTTTCGAGACATCTTCGAAACTGATGATCTGCACCAAGCTTGTACAAGATATTGTCAATAATTGTATAAGGTACTATCTTATATTGAAAAACTGTCTTTTGCTCCAAATCGTAACCATCCGGATATATCTGATCTTTGAGATAAAATAATAATATGAGAATATAGCGAATTTGTATATGAAATCTCGAATAATGTTTGTCTGAAAAATCATCATTAATAGGTTCTTCAATTTTCCCGTGCTGAGTCGTGAAGATAATCAGCATTTGTATGATATTTTTCTTGATGAAGCTCTACTTGATAAGTGAATTCTGCAGAAGTAGAACCCATCGAGCAATTTGTCCTGATAGATCTGGTTTATTTACAAGATACTTAAGAGCATAGTTATCAACATGAAAATAAATGCATATCCCAGCAAATAATGTCCAAATTTCTTAACATTGAAAATCATTCCAAGAGCTTCCTCTTTATGTAGCCGAATAATTCTTCTCTGATGCACTGAGATGTCGACTCGCATAGTAATGGGATGATCTTTCTTCTGGTCGACCTTCTGGCTCTAGACAAACGCCAATAGCAAATGCGAGAAACATCCACATAATTATGAAATAAAATAGCCCAATTGGTTGTTTCAGAATAGGAGCATTGATCAACCTTTGCTTAAGTTCTTCGAATGTTTTCTGTTGTTCATTCGTCCACCAGTATTCCCACTTGTTTCTTCATTAGATGTGTAAGAGAGGCAAACAATAGAAGCATGATTTTGAATAAATCTCCTCCGGGTAATAGACTGACATGTTCCAGAGTGTAGTACTGTTGAACCCCTCTCTGATAACTCTCATCTGTAGAACGCGTTTCATTCGATTAGATAGAGGCCCATATTGTTGTTCTGAAAATTATCAACACCCACACACCCAAATATAAGTAATACTGGTTACTTTTTATGTCTGTGGACAACCAGGATAGCACTCGACACAACTTGTCATTAAATTGTACCAAAAAATAACTTTCTAAACACTGTCTCTATGGGAACGACACTATTTACTACAAAATCTATATTAACCTGTTGATATAGTACAACATATACCAATTTTTGGGCACCATTGTCGTGGATAGTTTAGGAAAGTATATAAGAAATCTGACAAGTCCATCTCCATCTCTAGTGTATGTCAGATGGAGAATCCAGATTAGAATGATACCGTAAGTTTAGAGAGGACATTTTTACGAAGACAAAGTGAGAATACTAGTCCAAAGAAATCTAGACGAAATCACTGTCAGTTTACTTGAACTCCTAATTAGCTTCGGTATGGAGGGGCCCTGCTGCACGTTTCACTTCTATATCAAAAATTAAATACGATTATTTTAAATGGACCTTCTTTTGACGATGCAGATAGCTATGTCTCACAATTCGAGTCAATTGCTAATGCGAATAACGAAGGTACTGACATTGACAAAGTACGAATCTTCCCTGGTCTACTAAGAAAGTAGACGCGCATTTGGTATAGTCAAGTTGAACAGGCCATGTAGGAACCTTGGGTACTCTGCTGAAAGATGTGTTTCTGAACCGGTTCAGAGAAATCGGTTATAAATCGAGAATTCTCGGATGTCTGAAACAGTGTTCAGAAGAAGAGTAAAGAATCCCTTCGTAAATATACACAAAAGGTTAAAAATCTCATAGGAAAACTAACTGATGTAAATATAGTTGATATGCAGATCGAATGGGTTTTGGCTGGTTTACCACCAAAGATTGATCGGTATTGCAGACAAGGGGACATGACCTCCCTTAGCGCAGTAATACCTAAGTGCCAAAAATTTTGAGACCTCGAAACTAGCATGAAAGCGACGATCAACTAAGAAAATCTCGAAAGTCAAAGACTGATTCTAGTGCACAGCGATGATGATTCAGATTCTGATTCAAGTACCAGTTCTTCAAGTTTGGAATCTAAAAACAGCGATTCATCAGAATCAGAAGCTGACAAAGGAGAGAGAAAGAATAAACGACGAACTAAACGAAAGGAGGACACGAAAGTTGTCGAGGATAAGTCATCAACTTCTAAAGCTGAAAAGCTTTGGAAGAGTAATATGGCTGACCTTAATAAAAGTTTAATGACTCTGAAAGTGCAGATCTCTGAAGTTGCAGATAAAAAGCTAGTGTAACATTTGGGTGAAGATGTACTCGGTTCTGGATCTGATTCATTTGACATGCTTGGCAGGTCAATAGTGCTAATGCATCTGGTCCATCTCATGACATCCGTCTCTGAATGATAGTGACCTCCCTTGCTGGCCCTTGGATACGATCAATCGTATGATTTGTCGTGGATGATCGTCATCAACTTTGGGTTGCAAATCGGTTTCACCGCCCATGTGGTTGGATTCTACCTTCTACAACCTGTTCTCTATTCTCAAAGGTGAGTTTCCCTGTACCCCAATTGTGTACTACTTGTGCAGTCCTCAACCATGGTCCCTTTCCAGTAAAACACGGTATGCAGATGAGATTCAGGTATATCCATGACCACAAAAGTACTCACAAACTACATGCCTGCTATCTTTATGGGAATATCAGCAACTACACCTTTTGGTTTCACACAGGATTGATCTGCTGGCTTGATGACGAATCTTGCCTGGCTTCAATCCTTGTAGACCCCCATTTTTGTACAAAGTAGTGGAGATCAGATTGGCACCCGATCCCCCTCTACTCCACTGCGCCTCGTCCTCGTATCTCTTGTGTCTTGTTGGCAAAGTGATGTTGTGTTCCTCACTTTCCCATGTTGCTCCGATGTGGAGGACGTTACTTGTCTCTTCATAGCCCCCGCACAATATATGGGCTCATGTACTGGCTCCTCATCCGCTTTGGCCCATTCAGCCTAAAAGGCTTTTCGCCCTTGTGGTGCAACCGCTAGTAGTAGTTCTTCGAGTGGTAAACTACATGGCTTGATAGCAAAGTGTGAGCCTTTCAGTGCGTGGTTCTTCAGGCTCCACATTGGTGAAAGGTGATTCATGTTGGTGCAACTGATCATTCTGATTAGTGCACAATGGTGAGCCTGCTTGCTGGTTCCCGTTCGATGCCGATTGGAGGTTCTGTGGGATTGTTTCGTTATTGCTCTTTTTCCTCCTCTTGTGCTTTTGTACCCAGTGTCTTATTTTCTGGTACTGTCTTCTCTCTTCCCTCACATTGGACTATGGCGCTGAAGTTGAGGGTTGGTCGTCAGTGACCGATGGTGGTGGTGAGGGAGCCACTTCCTTCCTCTTCTGTGCTCGCGTAACAACTAACACAGGAGCGTGGTCTTGTCGACCTTTCGATGGCATCCCCGTTAGAAACTGCTGGTTGTTGTATGGCAATGAGGTTAAGAGGTGCACTAGTACAGGTTTAAATGGACAATTCTTGAAACCAATGTCCCATAACCGCAATCTCGGCAGGAGGTTGTATATTGTCCCTTGTAGAGACATTCTGCAAACTTCTGTGTCCCTTCACCGCATCCGTAACAGCCGTAATTTCTTCCACCTTGACGTTGAGTTTGAGTACATAGGCCGAAACATATCATTTATGGTAGGATCCATAAATGGTTCATCTGGTCCGTACCACTGCTGCTGCTCCAGGTTGAGGTGGCATTTGTATTTCTTGTTCCGTTGCTGTCAGGTTTACATGGGCCACTTGTTGATTGGCTGGCCATGGTGGAGCAGGTAAGGCCATGCGTTGTGGTTGATTGGGTGCGCCGTACCCTTGGTGCCGCGTTAGGTGCCCCTTGATGATAAGGATAAGAAGTCTAATAAGGACTTCTCTTCTGTTGAACAACCCTAGGGTTAAATGGACAAAATGTCGTATCGTGCCGATGTTGCATTGCACAGATGCAGAATCTATGTGTTAGTCTCATATTTTTGCTTTAAGGACTGAACACTCGTTCGCTGTATGGTTTTGCGTGCATACTGAACACCATACATTTACTCGTCGAGGATATTGCAACTGGTTTGGTTCTGTGGTTGATGTGGAGTTACTGCTACAGTTTCCCTGTAAGGCCTTCAGTTTCTGGTCAAACTGTGCCGTAAGTTGCTCCATCTGCTTGTTGTGTAATTTTGTCATTTGCTCCAACAACAATTCTATGGATAGAGCAGATGCGTTTGATGATGATGATGCGATCGAGGGAGTAGGAGTGTCGGTGGAAGGATATTCGTCGTCAGATCTCTCAACCTCTTCCCTGATGGCATCTTCCATAGCCTCTTGCAGAGTAGTGTAACTGCTCCATTCGTTTTAGTTCTCTTCTGATGCTTCGTGGTAATCCGGCTAGGAACCACATGATCACCGCATGATCGGGAGTCAGAGGCTGCACTGCACTCGGATTCGTAGATGTTTGACCCGTTCAATATAGTCTCGGACCCTTTCCTCGTTTTCCCCATCTTCAACTTTGCTCAGTTAGGCAAAAAAGGTCTTCCATGAAACTTTCTTGGTTTAAATCGCATAATGAGAGCCGCTTTAACTGCTTCCCAGGTGGGATTTCTCTTCCTCTGACAGGATTAAAAAACCAATCCTGAGCCACTGCAAGTAAGGACCATAGGGGAATAGCATCAGCTTCTCTGCAGGTGACCGTTCGTAGTAGATTTCACAAGCTTGCCTCGTAGATCTGGAGGAATCAGATGGATCTGATGATCCATCGTATTTTGGTATCACCATCCATGGTGCTCTCTGAACTGCATGCAAGGGGTGCGACAGGTACGGTTGGCCCACTCTGGATCCATTGGTGTGGTCTTCCGGTTCTGCTCTTATTGCATAGTTGCTAATTTGGGAAGGTGTGGTGCCTGATTTGCTATCCTTCGTGCTACTGATCGTCCGATCTCAGATTCATCCAATGGTGGGTTTCACAGTGATTGGATCTTGCTTATTACAGTAGGCCGTAGTCTGGATCTTCAAGGATACTGATCGATCTAATCGGCCGAAATGATTTTTAGGCCTTTTACGATGGTTTTTTCTGATAACTTTTTACTCCTTGCACTTGATTGACCTGAGATTTTGACAGTAGATGGATCTGATATAGATCTTTCCACTGATCTAGTTTGCCGAGGGTTATCTAGTGCGAGGTTTGTGGCTGCGAGGGTTATTTAGCTATTTTTGCAGGTAAAAAACTTGATATCTTTAGATCTCTGGGAAGTAACTCTCGCAAGCTTCACAGTAGCTAGATCTGGGTAGATCTCACTATAGAATTCTCTGCGAGAGTTAACTCTTGCAAGAAGTAAAAATTTCATTGTCTGCGAGGGTTTCACTAATCGCTTTTTGTGCTTGATCTTCACCAAATCCTTCATATACTACTACTCGTAGCTTCATCACTGATGTTAATTTGACATTCTGAATCGATTGAGAGGGTCCTGCGAGGTTCTTACTGGAAGGATTTGCTGGATCTTCACTTTTTAGTGATTTTTTAGCACTTAAAGAGTGGGTTGTTGTAAAGCTCCTTTACAAGCTCTACCTTCCGGGCCAATATTGTCCCCGGGGCCAATGGCGTCGGGCGCCTACTCCCGGCGCCACTGTGACCAGAAACCTCCAGCCGATGCCAAGTTCCTATGCTGTAAAAGTCTTCGATCGGTCCTAGCAAAGTCCAGAGAGCTCAGATCGATGTGCAATCACCTCACAAGATCTAGGCATGATTAAAGGAAGCCTGGGGATCAATAAATTCTAGAGAGAGAAAATCCTAGATGAGAGAAAATCGTGGTTTTACCAGACCTAGTAGAGTACTTGGTATGGGGGGGGTGGGGGGGGGGGGGGTGCCGAATCCCACCAATATATAGGGGAGTGCGGGTTGCGACTCAGGGGCGAGCTCCAACCAAGTCTCAGCCTCCCCTTGCCTGGAATGCTAGTCCTGGCACTCGCCTTGGCATGCCAGCTCCCCGGAGACTAGGGTCGGGTCACACACTTGAAATGTAACCTTCTCAGATTTATCAATAAAGTGGATTTTTCTCAAATTGACCTCCGATTACCTTCTGGGTTTCGAAGTGTGCGGTAAAGCGCCAGTTGTTAAGGCGCTTTCAAAATCTTTTAGGTTGGCACATAGCTGAAGGTCATTATCTCGGGACGCCAGCAGTATGCCGTCGGGACTATTCGGGCCACGGTGCAGCGGTATGCTGTCGAGACCATTTGGTCCAGGAACTGGTTGTCTCCATATTTGTCGCCGGTTGTGGTTCTGAGTGTTCCTTGCTATGAACGTGAATGGGTTTAAGCTCTTGGGGAATGAACTCTAACCTGTCGGCTGAGTTGGATGGCTTGCTTGGGTAGAAGATACTGTTTATGGCTGTCAGTCTGGCGTGGCGCCAGGTTGGCTTCCAGCGCTCAGGTGACAAGCTTTCAGTTGGTTAAGGTCTGATGTAAGTCAGCCCGCTTGCTTGGATATGGATGTTACTCGTTTGTAACGACAGCTTTGAGTTGGTTAAGTTTGATGCTATGTCGGGCGAGTCATCCACATCGAAACCCCCGATCTAGCATGGCGCAGGTTGGATCTCATGTTGATTTTCGGAACTTCAGTTGGTTAAGTCTTGATCGTTGTTGGCGAGTTAGCTGCTTGTATGTCAAGTGGGTTTGGATGGCAGAGTTGAAGGGCTGGGTAGCTAAATCGTGATTCCTGGCTCCCTTTGGGATGCCTGCATTACATGTGGTATTAGAGCTGACTGGCGGTCAGCTATGCGGATCTCACGAGAATGGCGACTGTTTGGGGTTCATCAAAACAACTATTGTGCAAGGTGCTGCCCACAGTGTAAGCACGGGTGCGTCCACGATCGGGGTGGTCAGCAGAACGGGGGACTTGATGAGTCAAGGTGCTGCCCTTGAGGTGTAAGCACGGTCAGTTCTCACGGTTCGGGCCTGGTGCTGTCTGCACGTAGAACAGATGAGGCAGTGTGCTGCCATTAGGTTGGTGTAAGCACGGTCTATGCCTTGTGGGGTGCGGGACGACATATTCGAACTGTACGGGTTAACCATTGATTTTGAGATGCTACTCGAATTCGGGTGTAAAGCACGAGTGGTTAGCTGCCGGTGCGGGATTGCTGCTGATCGTTTAGCTATAAGGGCTATCGACCAAAAGTGGTGGGGCGTGACTGAGGCAATGTGTTGCTTAGTGGTGAAAGCACGGATAGATGGAGGGATGTCCTCTGTGGGCTGATTCTGTGATCGATCTGTATGGGCGCCAGACAAAGGTCCTTTGGCAAGACTATCTCAAAGGGGGACCTTGTCGTTGTTACCTGTTAGTAAAACCTGCCTGAGTGTCTTGCTTGTATGTATTCGTGGTGAGTCTTAGTATTCGTGCTTTGTCTGGTTTGCATGATTGCTTGTGATACAAGGAGCTGATGGCTCGAGAAGGAACCTTTCTTTTGAAGGCTGACACCATCAAACAAAGAGGACTACAGAATCTGTGGGCGGATTTGCAGTTCAAGTACTCGCACGTGAACGACAACAAAATGACTCAATGTTTGCAAAGGATGGCTAGCCTGTTACTTGGGTTAGTTTCATTTGCGACAACGCCCACCAGACGCAAGCAAGAAGTCAAAAATTGGAAGGGCAATTTCAGGGGATCTTCTATGGAGCAGTTGGTTTTTTTGGGACGGCCACCTTCGGAACTGAAAACTCACTGAGCCATGGGTGATATCAATGTCAGTTGGGTTTTTCCTCAAAGGGGAAAGACTAGGATCCTCTACAGGAGCTTGGCAACAGTTGGCTCATAGCCATAATCCTAGCAGAGGGAAGCAAAGTGTTGGGAAAGGCTTTTGGTCCGAAGAACTCTACTCTAAGTCGCTCAGCTGATATTATAAGCAAGAGGGGAACTATCACACACACCTCGCACGTGAACGACAACAAATGCACTAGATTGTTTGCAAGGATGATGGCTAAGCCTATTTCTTGGGTTAGTTCATTTGCGACGACGCCCACCTAGAGACAAAGCAGGAAGTCAAAAGTTGGAAAGAGCAATGTCAAGGGAGATCTTCCTATGGAGCAGTTGGTCTTCATTTGGGATGGCTACCTTCGGAACTGAAACTCACTGAGCATGGGTGATATCCAGTATCAGTGGGTTTTCTCCTCAAAGGGGGAAAAGACTAGGATCCTCTTCAGAGATTGGAAACAGTTGGATCGAGCCATAATCCTAGCAGATGGGAAGCAAAGTGTTGCCAAAGGCTTTTTGTCTGAGAACCTTACTCTAAGTCGATCAAACTGTTTTTATAATGGAGGGGAACTATCACACAACCTCTCTCTCGGGGCAAATTTTGAATGAAAGTTGATCAAAACGGCGGGCAAATTCAAGGGGACCTAGCCATACTCACACGAGGAGAACTGGCGAACTTTGGAGCTAATAAGTTGACAAGTTTTTGTTGTGGAAAGGAAAGCTTGTTATAGGCCTTTCTCTTGACCAGCAATGATGAGGAGACATAATGGTACGCTGACTTGTGTTACCGTTGTAAGACAGCTGATCAATCAAGGAACTGTGAGAGTTGAGCATTGCACAAGAGACTTGGTACCTTCGAACAGACCGCCCTAAGGGGACAGTCTCGAATTGAGGTCGGGCTAGTGCAAACTCTGGGTGCATCGTGACTAGATTCAAAGAGAGCTACTTGAAGCCAAGCTAGATGTACACTTCTGTTTTGACTGTGACGGCAACTGACCAGTGATGGGAATTGTGAAAGTCAAGCGGACATGGCGCTTCAAACGAACGAAAGAGATAGTTCGTTATGCGAATCACAATGGTGCGAACCCCTTGGCTCTCCACGAGGTCAATGGTTACATTTGGATTGAATTCAAAGACAACTACTTCAAGCTAAGTGAGACGTGTAGAGTACTCAATCTTTGCCTACCTCCCCCAACCCCCAAAGAGCCAAAAATGAAAAGCTATCAAGATCAGGCTGGGACCAAGGAGAGAAATCAAGGCAGCAAAAGCAACAAGGCACGGAGTGGACCATAAAGTGGGCCAATAAACGCATAAATCCTTTGGCTCAGGGAGCCTTGATACCTATCCGGAACTGATCAAATCTGTGAGCTCAGGGAGCTCAACACAAAGTGCATCAAGGACAAATCAGGAGTCAAGGAGTTCCAAAGTCAAATGTCAGAAGCGACAGGGCGTGAACATTTCACGGAAAGGCCTCTGTCACCAGTTAATAAGGTTATTGGGTTTTACGTAAGCCGATATAAAATCTACGCTTTTCCCAGACAAAGAGATATTTTCAAGTTATGTAATTTTTCAGTACAAGAGCTGAGCCTCCGACTTGTGGTGTGCCAGCTTCATGTTAATAAAAAGTGGCCAGTAAATTGAGTGTACTGTGCCAAGTAGCTTAAATCGTATAGTTATTTTTAATTGGGAGACCACCTTCTACTTTAATCTGACATCTGATGAGGACATCAGATATTATAAAGGTGGGGGTAAATGTTGTAAAGCTACCTTTACAGCCTACCTTCCGGCGCCCATTGGAGCAGCATTGTCCCCGGCGCCAGCAGCCGCCTCTGCTTCTCCCGCCACCAACGACATCGGCTCGGCTCCACTGTGACCAGAATTTAGCCGACGCAAGTTCCTATGGCTGAAAATTTTTGATCGGTTTTAGTGAAGTCCAAGAGCTCAGATCGATGTGCAATACCCTCACACGATCTAGGCTTGATTAAAGTACGCCTGGGGATCAATAAATTCTTAGAGAGAGAAAATGACTTTCTAGAGAGAGATCCTAGAGAGACAAAAACGTGCTTTACCAGCCTGGGTAGAGTACTTGGTATGAGAGGGGGGGGGTTGCCGAATCCCACCAATACTATAGGGGAGTGCGGGTCTCAACCTCCTTTGCTGGAATGTTGTCCTGGCACTCGCCTTGGCATGCCAGCTCCCCGGGGACTAGGGTCGGTCACACACTTGAAATGTAACCTCTCAGATTTATCAATAAAGTGGGATTTTTCTCACTGACTCTGATTACCTTCTGGGTTTCAGTGTTCGGTAAAAGCGCCAATTGTAAGGCCGCTTCAAAATTTTTAAGTTGGGACATAGCTGAGGGTCGTATCCCAGACGCCAGTGGTATGCCGTCGAGACCATTTCGGTCCGTGGCGCCAACGGTATGCTGTTGGGACCATTTGGTCCAGGAACTAGTTGTCTCCATATCTGTCGCGGCTTGTAGTTCTGAGTGTTCCTTGCATGAATGTGAATGGGTTAAGCTCTTGGGGAATGGGCTCTAACCTGTCGGCTGAGTTGGATGGCTTGCTTGGGTGGAAAGTTACCTGTTTATTGGCTGTCCAGTCTGGCGTGGCACCAGGTTGGCTTCCAGCGCTCGTGACAAAGCTTTCAGTTGTTAAGTCTGATGTAAGTCAGACGCTTGCTTGGAATGGATGTTACTTGTTTGTAACGATAGCTTCGAGTTGGTTAGGTTTGATGTATGTCGGGCGGCTTGTTTGGAGGGAAGTCACCCTTGTCAAGCAAGTAGCACGGTAAAGCCAACACAATAGAGATATTCGACTAGAAGGGGGTTGGGAGCCAATGAGCGGTAACGTTCCTGAAGTTTCTCCGAGAGGGAGTAGCAGAGGGAGATGGCCCCCCCCTTCTCTCATTTCCGCTCATTGTTATCACCCATGGAGTATAGCCAAGTGGTAAGGCATCCTTTTTTAATACCGACATGCAAAGGTTCGAATCCTTTTGCTCCACCTTCTTGCAATTATTATGAACTCTACGTTGGTCGAAGCTGCTACAAAGTACATGAATGTATTTTTAATTTCAATCTAATTCATAAAAGAAAAGCAAGATAGCGTAAGGAACTACGCAAGCCTCCAACAAAGCCATAATAGAACTTCCCACAGAAAAAAAAAAGGAATAAAGGAAGGGGCAAGGTCCTCCCATTTTCCCTATCCATAAGGGTGGGCTTCACCACCAACCAATGGTAGTTTCATTATGGTAGTATACAAATGAAACAAGAGGCCAAATAACTGACTATCTCAGAAAAGCTACAGAAAAACAAACGCTGGATGCACCTTGATATCTAGTCTGAAGGCATCATGATTCGCTTCTTGAATAGGCTTTGGAGAAAAAAAAAATAAGACCAAACATTACACTTTTAACAACTGGCATCACACAATTCAAAAAACATTGATTTCAGAGCCATCCACCTGAACTTAGTTATATATCTGTTCGATCTTTAATATAACTAAGTTTTATATTTGTTCAATCTTTAACATAACTTTTAATGATGTACCACATAAATCAGAGAATTTGAACTTACACTTTGTGGAACAATCCATGGTTTTAGTACAATATTCAAGATGTTAGAAATAATTCAACAATTGATTTTATTGAAGCTAAAATGCATTATTGATAAGATGTAGATTAGAGAACGGAACGGAAAAAACATAGGCATTTCATGCTATGATTTATTACCAGAAAATTTTGTCAATTGGTCATATAAATTGCAATTCCAAACTACATGAACCAGCATGTTCATACAATTGTTGTTCTAGTTTGGATTGTTTGGAGCAAAAACAAATAAAACTCCAAACAATAAGATTACAAGGACAATTAAAAAAGTTATATTTGGTCTTTATCTAAATTCACCAATTTGGTGAGTCAGTGAAAGATATATCCTCAATCATAGACACAAATATATGCTCAATCAGATTTTTTTCTAAGCATCAAAAAGCTATGTTCAACATCTCATATTACATGAACATAACAAAATGGAGGTGCAATCCTTAACTTTTATGAGTCCACCCACATTTTCAAGGACACATGGACGGAACAAGTCGTAAGTAAGATATCCCTCTCACATCATTCACTCAAGAGTAGATGAAGGTATAAGCATAAAGATATACTAGAAACGTACCTGGACTTGGTTTTCATAGATAGGTTAAGTTTTTCCATCAAACTTTGAGCATTTGGTTCAAATTTGAGTTACCAATAAATGCAACATTGAAGAATGACTTTGACTCCAGAAAATCAACATACAAGGACAAAAAAGCGTCAAAAGAACTTGAAACTTGAATAACACTTGCACACAAATAGCTGCTACCCTGTTTATAGGTAACCACAAAGAGCAAGTTACTATTGTTAGACTGTTGATTACCTTGTTTTGGTAATATTGTAAAAACCACATCTTGAATGTAGATGAACAATGTTAGGCTTCAGTCGTGGCCCTATTATGCCCTGGAAAGACCAATGACAAGGCAAAACCCACAGCATGTGAGTAGGTGAACACCAGTAGCGGGCACAACTCATGCCCAGTTTAGGCACCTGACATGCTAGGCCACCTTTGAAAGCATTTCAAGAAAGGTCAATTCGTAGAGAAGGTAGGTGATAGGGGAAGTAGCAAAAAAATGATAATTTTCTTTGGAATCAGGCAAGTTTTCAGCACAAGTTTAGGGCCTCCAAAAGTTGATTTGTGAGTGAGCTAGGAGACATTTTCAGCATCAACGGTTGATCTTATAGTAATTTCAACAGCAACCATAAATTGCTAGAAGATTATGAAGGTCAGGAATTCTGACCTAAAAGCCAGCAGCAGACGAGGAAAATCAGTGACTGAGGGGCTGAGAAATCACAACAAACTTTCATAAAATCTGCTTGAAATTTCAGCGATTGGAGGGTAGCTGACCAATGATTGGAAAGGCCTAAATTTGCTCCAGTTTGAGCCATCAATTCCAGGAATCCAGTGACCTAGGAGCAGCCATCAACATCTGAAATTCAACTTTCTGATAGTGAATTTTGGCCGCAACAATCCTCTTCACTGAATCAGAGTGTTTGTGGTTTCCTATCAACGAATTGAGATAGCCAACTGGAGTAGCTAATCCTGAAACTTTGCC
The DNA here is from genome assembly GCA_029204225.1 of Diphasiastrum complanatum. Taxonomy (NCBI): domain Eukaryota; kingdom Viridiplantae; phylum Streptophyta; class Lycopodiopsida; order Lycopodiales; family Lycopodiaceae; genus Diphasiastrum; species Diphasiastrum complanatum. The sequence goes on along the minus strand of MU834155.1, from coordinate 412 downwards.
TACTACCCTTATCTACCACAGACTTCGAGGCAGCCCCGAAGGGACAAAAAATTCAATGATTACTAAGTCACGTCCTCTCTAAGATATTTCCTTCCATGTTACCAAGTATTCAAGAATCAGATAATTTTTGTACATGATCCTCCGTAATCTCTCCCTCCTGCAACTCAACAGTAACGTTGTCCCATATCATGGAAGCAGTCTACTTACATGAAAAATTCAGCCTGAACCTTCACAAATCAAGGAGCTCGAGGCAAATATGTGGTCCATAGAAATGAAGCTATAACTTTGGACATTTGCTAGCATGTAGAATCTAGTCCCTTAAGAACTCCAAGAAAAACTAGGTCCATGTATTAAAAGTGTAAGGGTTTTCTATGTTCAATCTTGGTCTCACATCATCTTTTCCTTGGCAAGA
>MU834154.1:0-49062 GCA_029204225.1 Diphasiastrum complanatum | reverse complement strand
TTGGATTCACTCGGATCTGAAGAAATCTCCAAGAAAAAAAAAACCCCAAAGAAACCAAGAAAAAGGGCTAAAATTACACTATTAGCCAACTGAAACTGATCAGATCTTGTCGAATCTAGGTTGCAGTCACATTATCCATCAAGATCCAACATCCTTGGACTGAATCAAGTGAATGAACCTCAGAGCGAGCCGATCAATTCCCTCCACATCAATTACTATCCATCCATCATTCTTCTGTCCCATCTCTATTCCATCTTCTATCTCCATCTCTGCTAGATAAATCCATTTCCGTCTCTATTCTCATCCATACTGATCCACCGTTTGCCGATTCTCTTCTCTTCTTCTTTTTCTTCTTCTTCTTCTCCATCTCCCAAAAAAAAAAAAAGTTGGAACACCAGAGTCATTGAGCAGACCTTGAAGCAAGTCACCAACCAGCTACTTTGCGACATTCTAGTGCTAAACTATGGAGACCGCCCTTGTAGGATTATCGAAATTAAAAGAGTTCCCTGTTGAAACAATCCAAGACTACATTGTTGGCTGATTCTGACGAATCTCCAAGATACTCGGTCAGAGCTAACCAAGAGCACCTCTCACCTTAGACCGAGGAGGTCTCTAAGAAGACGAGATGGATGAAGACTGAGAGCCGAGTATGAGAGCCAAAGAATACTAGTCAATATTGTCAAGTAGAAATTGTATTAGCCTCATGGTGAATCCCAAAAGATGGAATGACCATGTAGGAACATGTATTTCTAGACAAAGTAATAAATGCAAGTAGACCCCTCTTAGAAAAGTAGAGTGATCCACCTTTTGATGGTGACATCTAGTGGAGAGCATAATTCCACTTGTAATTTGTGTAATGTGGAAATGTCACTAGGATGCCACCTAAGAAGCTCTCTTTCTTATTTAAGAGACTTCCCCTTTGTAGAAGGGAGGCTTTTGTAAATGTATCTACTCCATGTTGAAATGAGAAGATCTTCCATGAGTTTTGATGCATTCTTGAGCCCCTTGATCATTCTTGTTTCTTGAGTGATGCACTAATGATCTTGCCCCTCCATCTCCTTTGTGTGTGGTTGTGGATCTTAGAGTGAATTAGTTCCCTTGCTTTCGTAGAGTGGCTTAGATTTCATGTTTCCTTGTGGATTAATGTAGGAATCAGCATTCAGGTAAACTAAATAGACTGGATTTGTGGTGTAGATCTTGCATATTCTCTTACATTCCAGTTCTTGATGTTCTTGGGATGTCCAAGAATCAAGAAATGAGTGTTTCTTGATTCTTGGAGTTCTAAAATGCTGTCTAGTCTAGTTTTTCTTGTCTCCTATTTTGGTGGATTAACATAGGATTCAAGCCTCCAAGAGATTTGTAGCCAATAAAGTGGTATAGATCTTGCAAATTCATTTACATTTTGGTTTCTTGAGTTTCTTGGAAAATTCAAGAACCAAGAAGATGGAGCTTCTTGATTCTTGAATGCTTGTGGAAGTGTTTCTTTGTTTTTATGAGAAATGTGGCATGCTAGGCTAGTTTTCAAATTTTGCAAAGTAGTTTAGTTTCCATTTTGTAATGATCTATTCTAGCACTATGTTTTTAAGTGCCATAGTAATGCCCAACCGTGTTTCAAGAAGAGCTGTTTTTGGGCATTCTTGCTGTGCTTGCATGGTAGAATGATTGCAAGTGATTTCAAGAGTTCAAGAGTGTTCAAAATCTGAGTATCCGTGACAGGTTGAACCATACTACAACCCCAAGAATCTGTTGCCTGATCTAGGCATTGAACCAAATAGAAATGATCAAGAACATGCCCAACTAACAACCAGAATGGAGGTAGCATAAGTTGTAACAAGAAGCAAACAAGCAGAACCAGTAGACAGACAGAGGAATCTGCCAACATACACCTATCGGATCTATCATCTAGTGAAGGATTGTGATACCACGATTCCCCAACAAATCATCATGGCAAAATACTATGCCGGACTGCCCAAAAGGATCAGATCTATGTGGAAGAGTTAGCATCCTATGCGTCACTTGCACAACTTTGTAAGGATGCTGCCTTGATGGAAATCTCACTCGGGAAGAAGGATTTTCCCTATCCAGATGGGGAATCAGAGCAACAAAGGTCGACAACGAGCGATGATCCAACAAGAATGGAACCCCATGCAAGGCAACAAAGTGCAGCAAGGTCAAGCATATCAAGTGCAGCAGAAGACCAAGAACCTTGTACTTCAAGCTGTCAGCAAGCTTATGCTCGCTCTATTAAGTTTCTTGAAAAGGACAAACGTACATACTGTTTTGGAAATCATCCGAGTGCAAGATGTCCAATCAAGAATCCTTGACATGATGGACCAAAGGTGGAGCAGAAGGCCCGACAGCCAGATCCAGCTATTCAACGGTCAGAAGCAAAATCAAGCCAACAAGGAGCTCATATGAAGGATGGATGTCAGATAAACCCATCTAAATAACGAATTTCTTCAACAAACAGTGGCAAGGTATAAGTTTTGGTTATATCCTCTTGCATGTCACCGAACTCCATGGAGGACCATAATAGCCTACCAGTCTACTTTGTGAAAGATTCTAAGGGGAATATATTACCAATGTATGCCTATCAACTTAGAGGCGGTGTATTGCACTCGGTAAGATGCTATGGATGCGAAGGAAAACACTGCCGTGCTGAATGTCCACATCAAGGGGATCCATCAACATTTGATCCCTCATGTTCACAATGCGGAGTTAATCATCCATGCAGAGATTGCCCAATGAGAAATCCACAAATAGCCAGGAGGCATTTGGCCTATGTAGACCGACATGCACATGTGGTGACCTTTCCACCTCGAACGCACTATAAAAGAAAAATCTTAGTGCCATTGGGTTATGAAGCGAGTGACGAAGAAGACAATATGGCAGAAGTTCCAAAGTACGCAAAGATACCCTTGGGCAAAAAAGTAAAACCATCACAGAAGACAGAGATGGTAGAATCCATCACGCCAATGGTAACTGAGGAAGTCAAGAAATTGTCATCCGACGAAGTCCAATGGATTTTACCAAGTCTCTTGGCGCAATCATTGCAAAGAATTCTTAGTGATGAACTAGAAAGGGGACTAGCATCAACAGGGCAACTTGAAGGCAATTCAGCACAAGATCCAAGGAAAAGTGCCATCATGCTTCAACGGGGAAGTGCAGTGACCAAGGGAAGACTAAAGTTGATGATTGTCCCTCAACGAGCAAGATTAAACCAAAGTCTCATTGTTCCATAATGCAGCAGCCCAAACCAATGCCAAATCCGGGTATATCCATTCTTCAAAGGCCAAATCCAGGAAATACAAGCCCAAATAGGCCTCCAGTATAGCAAGCACCAACACCTACAATGACAAAGCCTTGTCCTTAATCTTTGATATTGACTGCTGAGGAAAGTCTTTAGGTTATGGCATACCATGAACACCTGGACAAACAAGAGAGTCAAGCATGCATGTCATATCCACATTATGATTTGGGGGAGTCCATGATGTTGGGACCAGTTGCGCCAATCTATGAGGATCCAGTTTTATACGTAAGCAAATTCTATTCACGCTTTTCCTGAAGCAGCCATGTCACAACAATAAAAGAACCGACAACAACTCCCCTTCACGACAGTTCCAGCCTAGTGTCGAGGGACCGGCACTACTTTGGGTCGTGGACCCTGTTGTGAATATTTCTTGCACAGTAATAAACAAGTGGGTCCCACCACTTAAAATACTGTTGGCCAAGCCTTACCTAGTGGGCCCCACCATAGTGCATTGTAAGTAGGGTAATAAGTGCAAGGGCACTGACATCCTGCGCATGTAAGCCCAACCCAATACAAGTAGCAAGTTGTAATTCCTAGGAATAAGAGACTAGGGGCTTAAAACTCTAAAATGACATTAGAGGTCCTAAGTCAAGTTGCAAATAAAAAAGCTAAAAGGGTCCAACTTAAAACTCACATGAATCATGTGAGTGCCCTTGTGCTTTCTTAGCACCAATAGATGTAAGTTGTGTTTATTTTAAAGGCTTGGATTAGAATCCTTGCCCCAATGAAGTGGCCAATGAGAGTGAAGGAGGCTCACCTCTAAAGTCTATAAGAGAGAGACATTTCCTTTGTATTGTATCATCTTCCATTCTCATTCTAATAAAACTCTCTTGGTTTCTCTCTCTCTCTCTCTCTCTCTCTCTCTCTCTCTCTCTCTCTCTCTCTCTCTCTCTCTCTCTCTCTCTCTCTCTCTCTCTCTCTCTCTCTCTCTCTCTCTCTCTCTTCCCCTACGTTGGGATAGAATAGCTTTGGGTAGGCGCTCGAGCCCCCAAAGCCTTTCTCAACCTAGGCATTCTCTCTCTCCCTCTCTCCACTCTCTTTCTCCTTTCTCTCCTCTCTCTCCTCTCGCTCTCTCTTCTTGCTATGCAAGTGAAAGCGAGGTTGCCGCTCCCAGCGACGGACCCCTATGCTACATTGACGACACAACATCTTGACGTTTTAGCTTCAACTATGTGTCCAATCTATGTATTTGATATATTGAGGACAAAAGCGCGAAAGCTTCACTATCCTTCAATTTCCACTTTGAGTCATCGTCTTCAGGTTTTACTTCTATACCTGTAAGAACATCGCATAATTCGCTAGCAATTAGCAAGGTCTTCATCTTAAATTTCCACAAATAATAATTGGATCCATTCAGTATGTATGTGATAAGACTGGCTTTACTTTGAGAATCCATCTGGAACTTAGTCTGTCGATTGTATCGATGATGCTAAGTTGTGGTAATGCCAACAATAAGAAATCAATTCTCTGATACTAAAAGGTTGAAAGAAATGAAGAGTATGATTTCAATTTGATATCGCGAAAGATATAAAGTATTAGAGCTTTCGCTTTGATATCATATTGGAATCAAATAAAGTAGTAGTGAAACTGCTTTGATACCATGTCAAAAAGTGGTATGCAGAAGATAGGTCTAGCTTGAAAAGAAAACCTTTCGTGCATGGCGAAATATACTATCTTCACCTTTCCAATGCATGACTACGCCTATCAATTTCAAACAAAACAATAGTGATAAAAATAATGTTTGAATTTATAGTAACTAACTTTGAAATCGTCAATACTATAGTGATTACGTAGCCAAACAATTAAGCATCGAAAATTATCAGACAAATAATTAGTAGCGAAGAAATACAGAAACGCATACAGTCTGAGATGAAACTGAACGCAATAAAGAATAGTGTTGATTCAAAACGAAATAGAGGAAATGAGTACAATAAGTTGCGGATTGAAGCCGCGTACTCTATGCTATCTCTGAGTGGCTAAAAATGAAAGTCTGATAGTAATGCGCAATGCTGATGAGCAATAGCGCAATAGCAATCTCTAAAACAACTCTAAGAAGTGAGCTAGAATGCTCAGGAGTATTTAAGCTTGCAGGCTAGAGAGAGAGAGAGCTAATTATTCAAACGCTTCTGATAATTCTGATTTTCAATGACATAATCTGTATGAATATGAACAACTATTTATACTAAGAAATTAGGTCATCAATTGCGATCGCCAGTTGGCTGGTGATCCGCTGGCATCCATCCGGTCCTTGTCATTGATTGCTGATAAGCAGAGAAATTGGCCATAAATGTTCTATCTGCATAAATGAACCAAAACTGTAGCTCTGCAGAAATGAACTAAAACAACCACAGGCGACAATGTCAGGTTTTTTGCAAAAAGATGAAAAAGATGAAGGTTCCCTTAAATCTCATTTAGGATTGCCCCACATTTTTACACAAGATTTCTGTCAAGCAAAAAATGCGACACTGTTGTAAACTCTGTGTAATTCTACAGACTGTGTAAACACACGGGAAAATCCACAATACTGGATAAACAATGGATGAATTTTAAAACCGACTAGACGATTGGCAAGATGGAGAATAATCCAACATTTGAACCTATAATAAAGGAAATAAAGAGGTCTGAAATGTTCTAGTTTTCACACGTGCGGAATTCCAAAATTCCGTATAATTTCAGTTTTGGTCTGAAAAACTTGATCCTAACCTCTTTGATCCAAACACTTTTCTAGAAAAGGTAGAGAAAAGTGAAAACAACTTCTTTGCTTCAATAGCACTCAAAATTTCTCTTACACAGACAATGATAATAGCATGAAAAGCTTAATTTGGCTTTGATACCATGTTGAAATCTAGAAGTTTCACACGTGTGGAATGCCAACTCCAATTGTGAATGATCTTTATTAAGCTTTGTGTTTAGCACATAACCTGATTCTAGATTGAGTATCAAGATCCAGTTCAAGAATTTATGACTAAACCACAATGTAGCATGCTAGTAATCAAAGAATAGTTACTTTCATAAAGAATGATAAAAGTACAAAGAAATTAATGCATTAGCATAGCCTCCTCTGCGAGTTAGAGAGAGAGTGCAAAATTCAAGCATACAAGGTTAAAGATCCAAATTGACAAGAAGTAGCTTCAATGCTTGGTTCATCATAAAAAATTGTGAGAGAACCCTCATACATTTGTGGTGGATGGAATAACTCGTGGTAGAGCTAGCATTCATCTACTTTGTTCCACATCTAAAAGTGCAAACTAACAAATTATGACATATGTCACTTTACTTGCATATCTATCTACCTACTTTTACCATGTGGCAATTTCTAAACTAGAATTGTCCAAATCACTATGCATGTGTCCATTACACTTTGTGTATGCTTTGCATGTCACTTTGGAACACTTACAACATTTGCATGTGATATGACTCGTGTTTCTACAAGCCTATAATTGACATTTCTATGTCAAACTTCTATATGCATGTTGTACTTGACCAAGTAGATCTCATATAGCCATGTAGCTAGAGTTTCCTCTAGGCCAAATTTGGCTTTTTTAATATAGAACATTACATACATGTAGAGAAAACTTTATCACAAACAAAAGTCAAGATAGATGATTTTCCATTTTCAACAGTACATCTATAGGAGCTACTTCTCTCGATGATTTTTTCCATTTCATGACCGTATTGTAATGTTGCTTCACTTGCTTCTTCGTCATCGGTCCTGCAGCCTTTTCTTCCTTCAATACAACTACTTTAGGCAGTTTTATTGTTGGTTCTTCAGGAATATCTCGGATTCCAATCTCATAGGATCCATATGATTTAGGATCTGCTCATCTGTAAGTTTTGCATTTTCATCGTAAGACAAGGCGTGACTAACATGGATGAGTTCATCTTCAATCGGATCTGTTGATATCCAATCTACGTTCATCATGTTCACTGAAAAAGTGATTGGCGTATCCAAAGTTCGGTTTGGTGAAGGAATCTCGCTCAAATCAGATTGACTATCTCGTTGACACATATAGCCTGCTATACAATCCACTGTTGCAAGAACTTGGTTCCAATTGACAATATCAATTTGAGAGTCATAATGAACTCCCAAATTCTTTACATGTTGATCATATGTATGATATGTTGTTGGTGAATAATCATCCTCTTTTTGGACTACTGGCTTGATAGTCCAAGTGATTGGATCAACTTTGATTGCATGTTTCACGATTCTCAAAAGTGATTTTTTTGGTGCCCCATTTGTAGGTAGTAGGTCCTTGATATCAAAGCTTAGCATGCATTTACTGGATAATTCGAGGATTAAGCAAGAAAAAAGTTGTTTCGTGTTCCATAGAATTGCACAGATGACAAATAGTATTCGTCATTCGTTGTTTCAATATTGGCGTGATTTCTCGCACAAATTGAACTCACCAGACATTTTTTCGACTAGAAAAGGTCTTAGCAAACTTTTCTGTTGTGTTGCTACTCTTACCATGCACCACTTCCAAAGCTTTCAACTTCTCATTGAACTGAGACTGCATCTTATCTAGCTGCATCTGCTACTTTTGAACAAGTTTCTCGAACTCGTTCATCATCAATTCCGCAGTAGCATTAATATACGTGGATGCAATAGTAGTGGATGTAGTAGTGGTTTTCCCTGTTGTATATGATAGCATTCCAATATTTGGTTCGTCATCAGAATCTTCATCCTCCTCTCGTATCTCATCATATTCAATAGCATTTTATAAAGAAATATACTTAGTATGGTGTTTCAGCTCGTGTCCAATCCTCTTAGGTAGACCTGCTAAAAATCACATGATCATAGCATCGTCATTAATTAAATCAGAATCACACTCAGATTTGAGGTGCTTAACTCGTTCAATATAATCTCGTACTCCCTCTCTCTTTCTCATTTTAATTTTACTTAAAAGTAAAAAAGGATCTTCCATAAATTTTCTTGGTTTAAATCTTGTGACGAGGACTTGCTTAACAACTTCCCAATCTGTACGTTCTGTTTCATCTTGGTTATAAAACCAATCTTGTGCTGCTCCTGTTAAGACCATAGGAAATAGCTTAAGTTTATCTTTTGGAAAAACTTTGCCATTATATACCTCACATGATTCAGAATAGATTTTGGGAAATCTGACAGGATTCGGATAACTTATTATATTTTGGTATCTCTAATCGTGGTGATCTTCTAACGACAATTGGTGGAATGTCCATTGTGAATGAATTCAATCAGACAATGAGATTGGATCTAGATTTTTCAATCAAATCCTATCTCAGATCAATTCTGTAAAAATTCTATCACTTGACAATAATCAGATTTCTGATTTTTTTGGAATGATCAAGCGATCGACACTTCTAAAATCAAACTTTTTTGGAATCAAATAAAAAATGTAACAGAATGTCCCAAAAATTTGACAGTGGCTAGATCTACTAGATAAGAACCTATAAATAGTACAGACAAAGATTCTCTAGGTGAAGAATGACTTGGCGAAGGTTCTTCACTGTTATTTTGGATAAAAAATCATTGATCTTGTTATTTTTTGACAAATCTGACAAAAACAACCTTTGCCAACTTCATAGTGGATAAATTTGACACAAATAAAAATAGGGTAGAACTAGCAAAGGTTTTTTCTTATGAACAATAAGGTTTTTATAGCTTGGCAAGGATAAAATTAGACTTTTTGGATGATCTTGACAGATCTACTAACCTTAGCCGAAGTCCAAAATTATGACATACGATAGTTAGAATCCTCAAAAAAGTAGGCAAAGGTTCAAGAGAAATATTATTATTTTTGCAAAAAAGTGGTCTTTTTGACAAAAATAGATCAATATGACTACTGGCCTTGTCTTAACATTCGCCGAACTTGCTGATTATAAAAAAATAGTAAGTCGGACTAACACTGACTCTAGCGAATGTTTAGGCAAAGGTTCTTCTTGGAGAACTGATTTTTTTTGTAGAAAGGAATAAATTTTTCACAAAAGGTTACCAACAACTAGATGAACAGTTACTTTGGCCTTTTATTTTTGGTATAAATCTTTGCCAACCTCACAGTAGACAGATCTGAATCACACCTATGTGCTGTACATCGGGCAAAGGTTCTTTTTCTATTTTTTTAGAGTTTTTGGTAGTTTTTTTAATTGTTTTTGTTCTGTTTCTAAAAATCTGCTGGGAATTAATCTTTGCTCTTAAATCTAAAGATATTCTGTATGAAATCGGTCGTGCATGCAACTCGACAAAGGTTCGTTTCCAGAGAGCAAGAAGTTATCAAGTCTATTGATGAAATTGCCTTCTTCTTCACCAAATATGACAAAAATGAACAATTTTGTTATTTTATCTGATTTCTCATATCCAAATGGATCTTAAAAATTGTGATCTGTATAGCTTTCCCTACTCAACAATCAAATTAGATTTCAAACAAGAAAATCCACTCAAATCAAGCAAAAAAGCTCCCAATTTAACCTTAAGTTGCAATTTTAACCCTATTGATGCCAAAACAAAATGCCTAAATGTAAGCTAACATTCATCCAAACATGCTGCAAACTAAAAAATTAGTGTAGCTCCTCAGCAACGGCGCCAAATTGTAGTGGGCTATTTTTATTCTAGCCTCAACCCTAGATCCAAGCTCACAAGCATCAAGGATACGAGGTTAGTTGTCATGCGGGGGTTCGTTCCCATGAGAGCGATAGCATATTCCAAAATACAGCATGTACATACTAATATTAAGATCCATTAACACTAAGCATTAACACTAGATCCATTAACGCTACAATCATTAACACTACAATCATTAACCCTATTTCACAATGATAGAAACTCGCCCCTCTCTCTCCTCTTCTCTCTTATCAAAAGCATAAGAACATTTAATCCCAATAAACATCAAATCCAACAATTAGAATACAAAGGAAGCTTGAGAGATGGAGGAAGAGATATAGAGAGCAAAGACATTCTTGATCCATTCCATAAGAGGGCCAACCTGCTTGTATTGAAATGAAGAGAAAACATGTACAATGATTTGAATTAACCACTTATATAGTGGATTGAGGATCTGGGTGCCTCAATTCCTATTGACTATTTCTAACCTAAGCATTTAAAAAGTGGAGGGAACCCATTCATTAATTGGAGAACCCAATTTAAAAACAAATTTTGGTGGGAACCCCTATTTTATTCACTAACTTGACTTTTAGGCCCTACGACATTAAAAGTCCTGCAAAAAGGCCTAAAGTCCTTTTATTGACTTTCTAATTGATCAAATCTCTATGTGATCATCGGGTTGGACTTACATACGCAGGGTGCCAAATCCCTCTCACGTATTAACTAGGGTTAGGGTTGCCTTGGGATCCGCAAACCCTCCAACAGGGTTGAGTGTGGATATTCAGTTAGTACTTGGTTTTGATGCTTACTTTGAGGTTACCAATCTTGTTTAATGGTGATTGAAGGTAGTTGAAATTTTGTTGATGTATAATTAATTGTTGTGATAAGCATGGAATGGTTTTGGATTGAGGTTCTTGGATGAGAGGTAATTACATGTTGTTTTCTTCTAGGAGCTGTCCATTTGTGGTTTGTGGTAAATGCATGAGAGTGAAGTGTAGTATGTTTGAGAGAGTTGTTGGAAATGTGTTGCTAAGTGTTGCTTGTTTGAGGATGCTTGGAAGTCAGTGAATTGAAAGTGATGGTAATCAGTTTGGGAGCTTGCTTGCAGCTTGAGAGAGCCTCATTGTCAAGTGGGAGGTGTTGCAAGATGGGATAGGCTGTGTTTGGAAGAGATTTTTTTTATTAAGGAGCTTGTCATTGAGTTCTTGGGTTTGCTTTCTTTCGATGTGTACTCATGATAAGTTGGGATCTTTTAGTTCGTGTGTGTTTGTTATTCTTCCATCTATGAGAGTAGGTTTGAATCATAAGTTAAGAATCTTCTCAAATCAATTGATCATGATCTATATCATTCCATCTTTCATGATAAAAGAGTTATCTTTCGAGCCATGTAGGTACTAAGTACCTCTTAGTATTTTCTTTCATTCTACTGATGATTGTCATGCTGGACCATAAAATCATTCCTATTGAGAACTCATCAAATAACCTTGTTGCTCATTGATCTATGAGGAATAATCATAGATCATTTTTTGGAATCGATGAGAGCTCACATGCGTTCACATTTGAGACAGACAATAATAATGGCTAATCATGATTTTGTTAGTAGATTCTAAGATTGTGAAAGCTATTTTCAAGCTAGCATTTTTTCACACTTCAAGACTTTTTTGTGTGTACAATGTGCAGTTGGTTTTGAACTCGTAGTTTCAATTGAGCTATCACTTCTAAAGGTTCATACTTCAACCCTTCTGCCTGCATTTTGAGATTTCACAGACTTGCTACGGCCAACCAGGACCTACCTGATTTGCGGCCTATGTAGGCCAACCAGGACCTAACTACTTGATTTGTGGCCCATGTTGTTAATTGCCAACAATAAAATTGTCAATTTTGAAAGTGTTTTTTTTTTCTTCTTTTTCATCATTTATGGAGAGTGTTAACCAAATCCGACCTCTATGAAACACCAAAGCGGGCCGTCCACCATCCGTGGTTGAAATACACTGCCTTGGTTAAGAGTCGTACTAGTCACACCCACCGTCGGAAATGCCTAGCGAAATACCACCGCTTATCAAACAAGGCAGTGCATGTGAAAAATACAGATCCTAAGTGGATCTAAACTCCAAGATCATTGGCTTGAATGCTTGCACTCCAAACTACATAAGCTAGGAATTGGCAACACATTCTATGCTACCTAGAATGCAAAGAACTTGATCAAAAAGCATTTATCACAAATGGAAACTTCCATAAACATCAAGTGCGGCCCAAAATAGCATTATACAGTCCATAATACATCAGCCTACCACTTTTGGAAAGCACCTAAGATCATACACACAAAGCTTGAACTCAATCACTACACAATGCCAACAATGGAAGGAGAACCCAATAGAAAAATCTCTCATTAAGCAAATGAATACAATGGATCTGCTCCAACCTGTTTCTCCACGGCCTACCTGCTATATATAGCTGAGAGAGATGACTCTCTCTCCTCTCTCTAGACCCTCCTTACCTAAAATATGCCCTATATAGGTAAAATTGGCATATATGTCCAAAATACATGAAAATGGACTCATTTCGAAGGTCTTGAAGTTTGACACTTCTTCATACTGAAAAAATACACTTACTAAAAATATCTAGACCTGTTTCACACGTGTGAAAAGTCAGATCCTAAACTATGTGCCATTTTTAGCAATTTTGGCCTAAAACTAGACAAGGAAATGTTGACAATTTTCACACTCCCTCTTCAACTTAACTTGCTAGTTTTACAACACTACTTTGTTCCAACTTAAGAATGATCTCCATCATCAGAATAGATCTCTTCTCAAGGATCCTAATATGTACAAAATAGGACACAACATAATTGATATAGATAATAGTGTCCATATAGGATGCTTCACTATTTCTTACATCAATTTTACATAGAGTCATAAAAATGGTACATGTAAAAGAACATAGAATCTCAATTAATGAATTCCTCTATGTATCCATCTCTGGTTTCTCTGTAAAATATCAGCAAACAAGTTGTAAATGAAAGTGATCAACAAGTGTTTGCATGCCTCCTCCACATTTCACTATACATATAGTGAATGCAACATGTATCTCCATGAATGAACTTCCATCACCACCTTGCCTTTGTAGATCTTCAATCCATGAAAGCCTTTGAGTGAATGAATGCCAAAAAGATGTGTTCCCTACTCCATTTGAATGACCAAAACCTGAACTTGAAATACTTGAAGTACCTCCACAAGATTTGCACACAACGCTTGATCCTACAATGTCAACAAGTTGCCAATTTGCCAACACTAGAATACTAGATCTTGAACTTTGTTCAAAAGAAAACATATTGACCACTTCAATACCTTTCAAGATCTGAATGAATTCATGTACTTGATCATACAAACCAGCAATGATAACTATTCCATCTCCAAGATCCAAAGGATGCAAAACTATGGAACTAGTTTTATTGAAATTTGACAATTTCAACACATTGACATAACAATGTTCATACATGAGATTAGGCAAGTGAGGTAGAGTAAGAAGACACTTCCTTGCAGCTCCAAAGACCTTACTTGAACCTTCAAGAACCTGTAAAAATAGATCCAAAATGCCTTGACCATTTGTCTCTTCTTTGATGCTTTTCACTAGCTTCGAATTGCCACTTGTCTCTTGGTGTTGATGAAGCAATCCAAGATCAACCTCTTGATCTTCCAATAAGACATCAAAGATCTTGCATATGTGAACATCTTCAGATCTGAAACTCTGAAGATACTCCCTCTCAAACACATGATTAAGATCCCACAAGATCTCATCAATGCTCAAATTTGACCCTTCACTATAGTTAGTGAAAACAATGCCACCATCATAAACCAAAAGATAGATTCCAACATTTCCATTTAACATGAAGTAGAGTAGGTGAAGATGAGTATCAAACCTAATCAAAACAGCCCTCTTGAGTTCATAACAAACCTCAATAAGCTCACCAATGATATCTCCCTTGCCTTGAAGAAGTTGCCACTTGAGTTGCTCCATGTAGTCTTCTTCAACCAACCTTTTGCCATCTTGACCATGAATGAACAATCCACCACAATCATAGAATGCTTTGAGTTGATGAAGAGATGTTAGATCCATGCTTTGGATCTTCCCAAGAACCACTCTTCCATTGCCCTTTCCTTCACAAGACTCCCTCTTAATGCTAGCACCACAAAAGTTAGAAACCTCCCTCTTGATAGTTGCACCATAAGAAGTAGAAGACTCTTGAATATTAGAAGCCAAGAAAAGAATCCTTAGTACCTTCAACATAAGAGTGATTGAAGTACTCTCTCTTTTCAAACATGAACTTCTACTCAATGATTTAGGTAATGAGTCATATGATAATGATTCTTCCTCACTATCGTTCATAAAAACATCATTCAAAGTACATCCTACTTTGAACACTTCACATACTTCTCTTCCTTTTGACTTGTGATCTCCCTCACCAAGTCTCATGATAGAAACCTTTGATATACTCTTTTTATGAAGAAATGTGACACCACTTGTTGCACAAATGACTTTATCACAAAAAGATGTAAAAGAACCATTTCCTTCAAGCATGCTCAAAGCACCATCATCTTTTCCCACATGATTACATACATCAATATGAAAAGAATTAGAAGAACAACCATCTTCTTGCAAAGAATGACACTTAGCATCTCCATCTTTTTCCATATGAACAAACAAGTCATTAGCAACAATCACTTCCAAAGAAGAATCTTCATCAACTCCATTGATGAAGTTAGCTCCTTCCTTACCTTTTCCATTTTTGCACTTGCCATCTAGCACCATTTAAGAACCACCAAGCCTTGGAAGTCCATGAGTAGAAGAGTACAAACATGATGCTAATTTAGCTCCACATGACTCCATATGACTAGTAGGTAACACTAGTGCATCTTCAAGATCCAATGGATCCAAAAAATTGACCATAGATTCACCAAAGCTTGCCAAGCTAGCACAACAATTATCATCTCCAAGAAGTACATTAGATCTCAACCTAGATCTAGCATTTTGTTTCTTATGGCATTCATTTGCAAAATGTCCTTTTATCCCACAATAAAAACATTTGAACTTGGACTTATCTTGCTTCCTACTTTGCAAAGAAGAAGAATGCTTTCCATGCTCCAAACTACCTTGCTTGGACCACTTGCCTTTGAACTTGCCCTTTGTGAAAAGAGCTTCTTCATCTCCACCTTGTGTTGATGCACCACCACCTTTGGCTTGCAACCTATGCTCTTCAGCCACCAAGATCTCTTGCAAGTCATTGACACTTGGCAAGGACTTTTGTATAGCAAAGCATTGTACAAGGTTAGAATGTTCATCAAGCAAACCATTCAACATGACTTGAACTAGTTCCCCATCCTTTATGCTTTCATCTATGCATGCTAGATCATCATTCAAGGATTTAAACTTCAAGACAAATGAATGTGCACTCTCTCCCTCTCTTTGACAACTTTGGAAGATTTGCCTTCTTAGGGTGAGAACCCTAGATGTGGATTTGGACTCATAGATCTTCTTCAAAGCATTCCATGCTTCACTTGAAGAAGTACATTTACCAACTTCTTTAAGAAGTTCATTGGTAACATTCATCTTTATGATATGTAAGGCTCTTTTAGCCCTTCTATCAAAATTTAGTTGCTCTTGAAGAATTAGAGGTCTTTCTTCAATTCCCACAACTATATCCATTAGCTCATTCAACTCTAGTAAAGACTCCATCCTCACTTTCCAAGTTGAATAGTTTGTAGAGTTTAACCTCTCTTTAGCTTCCAACATGATTCCACCATTGGATGTCATGATGCTAAAATCTTCTTGTGTCCTTAGGCTCTGTTCTAATGCACCTAGCACTCTCCTTTCTCTCAATAAATGAAGAAGGAGAAGATCTTAAAAGATTTAGAACCCTAAATGACCTCTATCTTGAAACTATTTGGCTTTCAAGCATAGAAAGGAAGATTGAAACACATGCAACACTTTGCACACACTAAGAATGGATTACAAACTCAAACCAACCTGAACACACTCTTGCTTAAGCTCTCAAACTTTCCAGCAAGTGACCAAATCAAGTTATGGTGTGAAGAGTTACTTGCATTCTTAGAAAATACCCAAAACTAGGATGCCAAAATTACCTAGTAATGAACAAACTTGATCAACATATGATCACCACACTAAGATATTGATTCAACCTGTAAAACCACATGTAAACCACACTTCTAAAATTTTATAAACTCCAGCAAGTGATAAATACAAGATTTAGAGGTGAATGAATGAGCACACTTAGTGAATCACAAGACTAGCTTCACAATCTTGTCAAAATTTGGTGTTTAGATGTAGATCTAAGATCACTTCACATGAGAATGTTCCTCAACCTGTTAAGAACCTGAAAACACACTTGCATAATGGTTAACACCTTCCAGCAAATGCTCCAATCAAATTACATAAGGAGAGTTACTTACATGCTCAACAAAGTACACCAAAATTTATGCCAAAATTGATGACAATCTTTACAATATGCTCTTCACAATGGAGCTTACAATATGTTCACCCAAAAAAGGGGATCTTTCATCCAAATGGGAGCTTTGCTCAGCCTTTAGGAGAATTACAACTCACTCAAAAGAGCATTTGTCATCCACTTAAGGAGAAGTTTCATCCACTTAAGGAGAGTGTTCATCCAAGAATGGAGATTGTCAACAATAGGATTGAAAAGAACATTGTTAGTATTGAATATGCACAAGCCTCACAATCACAAATGATTAGGTGTTATGATCTGATCCAAAATAGTTTCTTTTCAGCCTCTGATCTTCAATAGACCTGAAATATGCTTTTGATCCACAAGTTCAACTCACAAAACAAAGGTTAGTAAGATTTGATCAACAAAGCAATGCAAAATCATGCTAGAACTTGATCAAACATCCAAATATCACCAAAAATGGAATACTTACTGTAAATAGAAGCCAACCAGCTCTGATACCATGTGAAAAATACAGATCCTAAGTGGATCTAAACTCCAAGATCATTGGCTTGAATGCTTGCACTCCAAACTACATAAGCTAGGAATTGGCAACACATTCTATGCTACCTAGAATGCAAAGAACTTGATCAAAAAGCATTTATCACAAATGGAAACTTCCATAAACATCAAGTGCGGCCCAAAATAGCATTATACAGTCCATAATACATCAGCCTACCACTTTTGGAAAGCACCTAAGATCATACACACAAAGCTTGAACTCAATCACTACACAATGCCAACAATGGAAGGAGAACCCAATAGAAAAATCTCTCATTAAGCAAATGAATACAATGGATCTGCTCCAACCTGTTTCTCCACGGCCTACCTGCTATATATAGCTGAGAGAGATGACTCTCTCTCCTCTCTCTAGACCCTCCTTACCTAAAATATGCCCTATATAGGTAAAATTGACATATATGTCCAAAATACATGAAAATGGGGTGGTGTCTTACATTTTGAGAATTGGACCAAAGAACTTCAAAGGATGGATCCTTACAAGTCATAGGCTGCACATCCGAAACATTCAAGATGGTACCTTAGAACATAGGTAATGCCTTAATCATTGAAGGTGCCCAAACCCTACCAAACCTACCTCTTAACCATTAAGGACTATCTGAAAGCTGAATTGATGGAGAAAGAGACATTAGTGAGATCATAGCATGAACTAGCAGTCAGAGATTTGAGAACAGAAACATGAACCTAGATAGCTAGCGGATCATCGAACCAAAGTGCTAGCACCACCTCCTTACAATCGTACTTCTGAGAGCCTGGAAAACTCTCATCGGCTCGGGAGCACGAGGTAACAAAGAAGGCCCTCAAGATTGGATGTGGCAGGTCATATGTTACTCACGTAGGGCATAATCACCATCAGTGGTGGTTCCCCTTGATCCTTTTAGGACTTTTTGGTTGGTGGACTAATCCCCTGTCGAAAAATACCCTAACAGGCTTTGAGTCAGAACTAGATTCAGAAGACGTAGATTTCGATGTGTCTAAAGGATTTGGCAAATTAGCAAACTTCTCCTCGAAGAAATTTACAAATGATAAAGAGGCATTATAGAGGTTATCAAAAGCTTGTGGGCTTAATTTATTTCTTACAGACAAATTTTGTAAACTCTCAAGATACTGATTTTGAGCTTTCCTATAAGCTTCTAACTGCTTTCCCATTTTATCCATTTTTGTTCAATGGTTACGTCCGGTTAACCTTGCGCATACATTACATGAACAAAGATTCATAGAAGACTTGGTACACTTAAAAATCACAAAAGATGAGATTTGTCTCCTCGGCAATGATGCCAAGTTATGTGGTGGCCTATACGTTATAGCTTTCCACGATAATGGTAAAAATGTGTAGTATAAAAGGTATATCGTTCCCCTAGAGAGAGATAAATCTTCTCTTTTGAATTATAAGTGTAAAATGAATAATTTCGGAGGTAAGGTATGTGATATTCACGGTTGAGTACCACGATGAAAAGGCTGATTATCCACAGATATTGGTATAAATTGACATCCAGTAACACCAATGTGAAACGATATGGTCAAGAATTTAGAGTGAAGATGGTACTTTATCTTTCAGACAACCAGGATAAATAATAATAAGATTTCAATCCACTTAATCTCACATTTTCTTCTATAAGAATAAGACGACTAAGACACAATGGTATATGAGGTAAAGGGTTGGATTTCATGAGAAGTGATGTTATGAAATTGTCACAAACATGTAATTTGTTGACTTTCTTTGGTAAAACATTCAATGGTTTTTGGCTATTCATCATGCAAAGTTATCTATTTCACATTTCAAAACTAACAATGTCCTAGCTTTTATATTGCTGTAACATTTATGATATGCAAAATTCTGACTTCACAATATTCATAATTATATAATGTTTATAATTTCAAAATATTTATAAGTTTGCTATTTCATATTAATATGCATTATATTCCTCCAAAATTGTTAGAAGAAAGACACATATTAGTAAAAACTAATCTAGAACTTTGTGTACTTAATAAATGGAAGACATTGGCCCAACATGTTTTACTGTACCATCGATAAAAGCCTACAAGGGTAGGAGGTAACAAAAGATAAATAATTTAAACTGTTTTACCTCAAGTCACTAGGAATTGTCACCTCCTTTAGGCAGAATAGGTGATATGACCAATCATATGAAACATGAGTGGAGCATCTAAATTACAAAAGAAATTCCTAACTACATGTAATAGGATCATTTGATATGATGACCCATATTGAAAGAATAAAAAATCAAAGTGGTTCTATATGCTTAAAAGTTTGATATAAAAACCTACAAATGTATCATGTCTCATTCCCAATCCATATTCCAAAAACTTGTTAAATAAACAACCTTCGTTCAATTAACTACATAGTTTTAAGTCCCAAAGTACTGAACAAGTCTCAAATTTTCAACAGATCTTCTCCTTATTTTTTCTGCACTATTGTCTTGTTATTGTTCCTAATTTCTTGAATACTACCACTCACCTATCTATATGTACTACAATAACACTTCTCGATCAAGTTCTGACTAAAATGATTATCACCATGTAACATAAACATGGAAAATCACAGGTACCTATGACTATAACACAAATTTTTTTTAATCTTTTTGATGGAATCAAATCGAAAATGGAACAGGCTGAAAGTTCTATCAATTACTATGTTCAGTTTTGAACGATGTTTGCAAATTTCGAAACTGTATAAAAAAATAAAAAAAACATCCCACCTTAAATGAATACCTGAGTTTTGATATATAATAAAACAAATTTTCCTCGCATGTGCAATTACATAAACCGCACACAATAATATGTGAACATATAGTGTTCATGTAACCAAAATACTAGTTTAAGACAAAGATCAGCTTTTGGTCTTCCTTGCAATATTTCCAACAAAACTTTGAATCTATAAGCACAAAAACTTTCTAACGTATTAAAATATTGACTACAACAATTTTCTTCAACTAGTTTTCTAAACACAACTTTGAGCCAACTTATATTTTTTTGTTCAAATTCATAAATAACTATGGTACATAGATCAATAAAGATACATAGCAAAATCAATAACATAAATAAATAAATACAATAATAACATATCTAATTTACAAAAATTTCAGAATCTTGTATTTTTTAACTAGTGTTTTTTGTTCATAATTTTATCTCTTTCTTTTATCAATATTTGTGTTGCGCCTACTACTAACATGTCTTTTTATCTGCAGATTATGAAATTCTACATAACAATTGCAATCAAATACAAAACTTTTTTTCTAAAACAAAAACATGACAACTCCAACAAACGGTGATATTGTAAAAAATTCTAATATTCATGAACAAAACAGAAATTGGACACCTATAATGACAGTTGCATTAAAAACATTGCTTGAAACTCATCCTACTTATACTTGAAAACAAATTATGATAGAATTCCATCACATTTTTTGAAACAGAACATACTTCCGCAACTATATTTTATTGTATTAGAATACTTAAAGAAGAAGCTCGTTATCAACATGGACATGTGATATGACAAACTATATTGAAGAACTTGTTCAACAAGCACCAGCATTATTCAAAAAACATATCATTAACAAATTCCAAACAAGATTTCCTATTGCTCTAATGAAAAACGAACGTATTTTATATCGTATACGAAAAGCATTCAATAGCAATAATTACATAAACAGTACACGTATCACAAATATAAGCAACTCTTCTCAAAAAGTTAGACTCAACAAACAATATTGGACTCACGATTTAATATTAGTTATTAGACAATTAATTTTACAATACTTGACAAGTCAAGACCAAACCCTTTGAACCCTTCAATTTATAGCATAACATGTAAGAAAAAAGCTGTATAAAGTCTTACAATATAGAGTACCATAAAGCGAAGCAAGTTTTAGGACACTCAGCTATTACCTGCCACCATCCCACAAAACACAACTGCACAAGTTAGTTACGTGAGAAAGATAAGTGTCATAGCTGAGCATCATGTGTTATCCATGTCCAAAAAAAGATTAACTATAGGTTGGGAAGCTAAGTCGTGGTTCCCGGCTCCCTTTGGGATGCCTGCGCTACAATATTTGCTTCTTGTGTGATTGTGAAATTTGATGAAAATCTTTCGACAATACTTATTTGCAGCTTGACAACACTGCTAGGAAAAATAAATACAGAAAAAAAAAAATTCAAAAAAGTAAAAATAGAAATTTTTAAAAAGCTACATATGTACAAAGATCATATATATAGAGGTGGCTTGAGTTCCTAACTTATTTATCATGTGGATAGAGTTGTGGCCTTATCAGCTCTGATACCACCTGATGGAATGGAACGAAAGGATGATTGTAATTAAAAATAATACATCCAATCTTCCCTATCATGCATTTTATAATTAGCAATACATTCTGCCCTTTAACAAAACCGTATAAAGACAGATGCCATACTGATCAGTACAAGAGCAAAAAGAATGTATTAAGTTCACATAAGCTTTCTACATGTACAAAGCTATCTTTCATTATATAGATAACAAGAGACATGACTTTAGCATTAGTGCTAGGTACTAGGGCAAATCCATGCCATACTAGCCCCAGGTGCTCCCACGAAAGTCGTAGGGAGTCCAAGCACCTTATGGCTTTGGCAAATCCATGCCGTACAAGCGCGCCAAGGTCAAGCTCTTACAAAATTCACAACTTACTCAAAAGAAACCACTCTTAAGTCCAATATATCATGTCGTTGTTATAAGTGTTATAACTAACAACTTATCAGTTTAAAAGATGATAAACGCAAGTACTCTTCGTAACTATTTATAAGAGTAATAATCTAAAGTCTACTGTAAATATCTTGATGTATGCATAAACTGTCACATATTATCGAAAACATCATTCAAATTGGTGTTACCTCATATGGCTTCATACCTGGATGCGATTTGAAGAGATTTTCAGCGAGCTACACATCTCCAATCACTTTAAGCAAGATCTTCCTGATATACTAGTAATTACACACCGAGAATAATGAGTTAAAGGTAGCGTGTTATGGTTATAAGACTATCGTATCGTAAAAAAGATGTTAATCGTCAATAGAACGTCATTCGTTTTGCAAGCCGGTGTTGGTATCTTAAAAAGCCATAAACACGTCTTTACATTACTTCATATCTTGATTTCCAGCACATTTTGCAAATAGTACAATTGTTTTGGTATCATTATTTTCAAGGTTGATACTACTAATATTGCTTAATAGAACCTCTCAAAATGATAACCAGAGACACTACATTATATTACAATTCTTATGAACAACCATGTATTTCATTCTCTATCAATGTTAGTATGTGCAATTGAGATAATATAGAAGTACGTTGGGCAGCCAACTGTGAGTAGTATTGAGCCAAAACAGTGTTATGCATTGCATGTATACTCATATAATATTGCTTTTGATACAAAATAGCAGGTAGAGCGATGGTGCACTGATCCGCTGTCACCATGCATTCTGAAAAGTGAGAATATGCACAAAGAGCGATGGTGTATTGACTCGCTGTCAGCATGCATTCTTAAAAAGCGGAAATCCGCACATAAGGCAAGCATCAACTTATACAATCATGTAAGAATCTGAAGCATTTCAGGAAGCACGTAGAAGTGCGATCTACCACTCCATAGTAAAATGCTGGCCAACAGCCCATTACTTTACCAAAGTAACCTCAAAGCTATACATTCATCAACGATTTTCCTATCAAGTGTGCCATCACTGTTCAGAAGCAACATTTTCAAATCGATATTAAGTATCATACCTCAGTAATTGTGGAGGTGTGAGGCTGAGGCAGCGCTCAATTGCAGTAGGAATTCAAGTATCCCACCAAAAAAAAATGGTTTTTTGAAAAAAAAAAGAAATTCTTGGGGGGTCATCCAACTTAGCATAACAATTTGAGACAATTTAATGGCATTGTTTCTGAAGAGACAACATAAGAAACCTTTCCAACAAAAACTCATGGAGCATTTATAATAAAATTTGTATAAAATAGAGTCCATGAGAGAGAGAGAGAGAGAGAGAGAGAGAGAGAGAGAGAGAGAGAGAGAGAGAGAGAGAGAGAGAGAGAGAGAGAGAGAGAGAGAGAGAGAGAGAGTACTTGCTCCTAAAAGTAGAATTTTCATAAAGCATTGGGATGTTGCAGGCTTTGCAAGAGAATGAATGTATTTTTCTTTAGGCTTTCAAGTCAGATAAATGCTTGTGTCTTTTTGCAGTCAATCTCTAGTAGATGCATGGTTTCAGTCTGAAGATCTTCGTTGAAGGTAAGAAATTGGGAATGTATACATAGAAATTTAAAGACTTCATTAGGGGATATTAGAACTCAAAATGGGCCTTTGTCAAGATGTTGTTTTTGACTTGGCATGCTTTCAACGCTTATGTGTCCCAATGAATTTTGTCCATCTGTGACGAACTGTAATGGTGGTTGACGGACGAAAATTGTATTTAACTTTCCCGACAAAATTTTCGTGATTTTCAAATATCTTCCAGATTTTTCGAGTGAGGAATGGATTTCTCTTGATGCAGCAATTTCAAAAAGTTTTTGATCTAGGCTATATATTGATATTCAGAGTATATTAAAATGTAGCACTAGATCAAAGAATAATAGATTAAGTTGGTATCTACCTTTTACTATTTTTGTTGATTTTTTTTTTCCAAATGCAATGTTCGGAAAACGAAAACAATGTTTATTTGTAAGGACTTGAGTGCTGATATAATCGCCGAGTTGTTGGATGATGGTTGGGATACAAAACAAAATCAGCAAGTTGAGTGCAGAGTATGTTACTCATCCATGACATTTAGATATCACATCGAAAAATAAATGCTCACTATGCTGCTGTATTATAGAAGATGGATTAAATGCAAAAATGTTTGGAAGCCACTTGATCAAGATTTTGGTATAAATACTCAAGAGCAACTTCAAATAACAGTGAAAAGAAATGACAACATTCTTGCAATGGTTGAGATCAAGGAAGATTGGTGTCTCAATCACATTCAATCAGAACTAGACATGTTGCAATTAGATCTACCTCAATACTATCAATTTTGATTGAATGGTGTAAAGGTACGTCATGCCATATAAAAATATTCTTTTTTTTTCTATTTCTAAGTGAATCAATTTCATAAAATATATTAACTAAAACAATTTCTCTTGTGCAGTTAAGAGTAAGACATGAAGAGCATATAAAATGCAAAGACATTGGAACATCCATCGAAATTGAAGATCCATAGATTATGAACTATGGAATTTTGTATTATGTAATACAATTTTTTGTATACATCATTTTTGAAAATATATGAACCCACTTTTTCTATGAGGCTCTTTCATTTCTATGATCTCCATTTCCATGGTGCAAAACACAATGTAATTGCAACTGGATAATATGTTTTTGATAACAAGATTCATTGTCTCTTGCAGGAAATGCACTATCTCCATTGGGAAGATTTTCAGTCACTTGAACTCCAGTGATCAGTACAATCGACGCTTTCCCTTGTTGATGTCTCATATATATCGGTTGTATTTTTGGTCTTCATTGCCTTGGTCTATATTGTCCTTGTCTTGGCATATTTGGATATGTTTAGAAGATGAACTAATTAAAGCTTTGCTGCAACAAATCTAAGTTTGTTGCATGTTTGGATTGGTTGTGGCAAAGGTTCCATTAGATCATCTTTTTGAACTTATCTAAAAAAAAAAAACATGATAAAGGCAAGACAGACCAAGGCTATGAAAAACAAACTTGTCGAGAAATCGTAGAAATTGAGATGAATGAATCATAACCTAAATTAATAACAGAAAAATAAACAGGAAATGCATTATCTTTATTGGGGAGATCTTCAGTCACTTGAATACCAGTGACTACTACAATCAGATATCGAATCAACGCTTGCCCTTGTTGAAGTCTCGTATATATCGGTTGTATTTTTGGTCTTCATTGCCTTGGTTTGTATTGTCCTTGTCTTGGCATATTTGTATATGTTCAGTTGATGATTTGATCAAAGCTTTGATGCAACAAATCTAAGTGAACTAATGTCGCATGTTTGGATTGGTTGTGGCAAAGGTTCGATCAGATCATCATTCTGAACTTATCCAAAAAAAACCATGGTAAAGGCAAGGCAAACCAAGGCTATGAAAAACAAACATGTCGGAAAACCGTAGAAATTGAAGATGAATGAATCATAACCTGAATTGATAAGAGAAAAAAAAACAAGTAAGAACAACCATAGAAAAACTATAAATATATTTCTATTAAAAATTTTTGTACATGTGTCTCATCCACATCAAGTGAGGCAAATATTTAATCAGTATCAACTATCTATGATCTCTAAATCCATTTCTTCAGTTGGAAGTAGCTTGGGTGGAGAACATTCGGCCACTGCAACTGGATATGAATTTTTGATCACCAACTTTATGGTCTTCTTTCTGAAGTGCATTATCTCCATTCGGGAGACTTTCAGACATTTAAACTGAAAAAAAAAAACACAAACACAGTTAAATGTAATTAATCAAAGATCAGTTAATATTAATTTGAATTAGGAAAAAACAAAAACACAATTAAAAGTTATTATTCGAAGATTACCTTTTCTAGATTTGGAAGTCCCATCTTGTAGTGCAAGCCAATCAAAAAAGTATTTGGCATTGCATATGGTATACCAACCACAGCTGACAGAATCAACCTGTTGGGAGGACTGCAAAATCCAAATTTTAACATTATGAGATATCAGATCAACTACCAAGATGTTATAACTAAATCTACAACGAAAACAAGGGCGCGTCGAACCGATATCAAAAAAATATTTTTTGAATATTGGATCAACGTGCACGTTATGAAAAGAAATCAAACAATAACTACAAGGGCGCGTCGAACCGATATTGATAAATTTTTACCTCTGCATCAACAATTTTTAGCTTCGTATATGCTTTTGCATTTGGTACTGGAAAGAGTTCCAGTATTTTCTGTATATGGCTCCTGGCAATTTTGTGTGTGTGTGTGTGTGTGTGTGTGTGTGTGTGTGTGTGTGTGTGTGTGTGTGTGTTATAGAGTTTATCTTTAAACAAACTGGATTACACACACCCTCATCATTGACGTATAAGGACAACACATATAAGTTCCAATGATCACTGCAATCATAAAACAATAAGTTAATGAGAATCAATGTGAAATCAAAATTCATATGAAAAATTTAACAAAATAAAATCTGAAAAAAAGACACTTTGTTATGTATGGCAACACGAGAATTGGAGTCCCCAGTCTGACGTATTGGAGCATATCATCGTGCAGACTTTTGAAATCAGAAAAATCAAACGCAGTCATGAATTGAAGGGAAAACAATGCTACATCTATAAACAATGGAGTCTGGAAAAATCCCATCCAATACTGAATGGCCTCACCTCCTACATTGTCACCTAGCATTTTATCTCTATTTTCTAATTCACTTGTATCTAAACTAGAAAGGGGGAGACCAACATTGGTCTTCAGCATCCTAAAACTGTATTGAGGACCTAAACCTTTAAGATATGTGTTTAATAATTGGTCATACTGTACATATTGAGGACTATTTACAAAGGCAAGTGCAGGGGGTGACAGAAGTATTACAGATAAACCAGAAAAAGAATTGTCTTTCAAAATTGATTCTACCTTTACATTAACAAAATCATCTAAATCATTTCCTAGAACAGGTGGAGAGGAACTAATATTTTTGAGGATAGGAGGAGGAGTTTAGGAGGAGGAGATTTATTAGGAGAGGAAGATTTAGGAGGAGAAGTTAAAGTTGGAGTTATGGGATGAGAAGAAAGATACTTAGGAGGAGAATTGGGAGGAGAATGCCTAGAAGAAAGAAACTCATCCAAAGGGGATGGCTTGGAAAAATCTCTCGCTTTATTTGGAGGGTCAAGAGACCTCCTCTTCTTTGAGACACTCCCGTTCTATAGACGAATAACAAGCCGAGATGGTTGAGATTGCTTTCGTTTTGACCTCCCTGAATCTTGTTTTGGAGGAGATGAGGGAGTAGGTCTAAAGTATTCTGCAAATTTGTCATATGTGTCCTGAAGCCTGAACACAATGTTGAAATCCTTGGGCATGATGGTCACCCTCTTGACATGGACAGCTGCAACAATAGTATCAGAAAAAAATTTCACCTAGAAATCCTCATATGCTGTGTGCAGCGTCTCAATTGCTGTTACCGTCCATCTCACATTTGCAGATAGACTTCTTGTCACCTGCCTGATGGATCTCTGTATGTGAGCTTTTGGAATCAGAAGATTATTTGTCTTCTGTAGCTTTCGAATATCCTTGAGCCAGGGTGGGTCTCTTCTTCTGCCCCTTGGCCTAGGAGGAGGTGGTGGTAGACGAGGTGGTGGTTGTAGACTTTCCTGTCCTGCTCCTGAGATTGGTATTCCACCAGGGTGGCCTCCTGCAGTTTGCTTGGTCCGTGCCATTACTGACCAATATCGGATCAACACGCGAAGAAGGTAAACCCAGGATGAGAAGTAGGGTAGAGCACGTCGAACCGATACCTGAGCTCTACAATATTGATAACTGATAGCGGATGGGCGCGCGAGAGTATTGAGTTTTCCTCGAACGCGCTGTATCATTTTCGCATGGATGTAGAGAACTGTAATAACTTTAAGCAAAAAAATTTCAATGTCGTCTATCAGTATATACAGAAAAATTTTGAAATGATTGAAAACGTCGTGGGTTGGATGTCCGAGGTTTGAATTATGATGATGATTTCTCTGAGACTTGTCAATCAAATCAAAGTGAATATCCATCTATAATAAAAATAATTAGTCGATATCGAATAAAACAAAATTAATTTCGTCTAAAGTATGGTCACATCTACATTTAAAGCTACAAAAGTATGGTCACATCTAAAATTTAATGCTGAAATTGACAATGTTAAGCTATAAGTATCTGATATTTTTTATATCCAATCATTATAATTTCGTAATATTCTAGCCGCCATTATTTCACCCAATAGCAAATCGACGCGCATATACTGCATGTGAAAACTAGAAATTCTATTCCTGCGCGCTGATCTGATATTGGAAAATAATATGAATGATCAAAGCTTGATTCGATATATGCTCCTTAGCTTTGGACTCCAATAATTTCAAAAATTGTCAAAAAATTTTGTTTCCTACCCTAGCAATTTGACGCGAGCAATCCAAGTGAAAAATCACTATCATCGTTAAAAGCGCACTGATCCAATATCCAGTATTTCACCCGATAGCTAATCGATGCGCTTATACAACATTTGAAAACTAGAGGTGCTTTTCTCAATTGTTCCATTGATTGAAGCATTTGCACCTGTTGCAGTTGATGTAGATGATGTAGATACTGATATATGGGTTGAAGCTGAAACATCTATGGCTTCAGATTATCAAAAAACTCTCCCTCGTTTTATAATTCTCTCTGATTCTCTTCCATCTGCAACTCATGTTAATCAATTAACTCTACTTGATGTTCCCTTATATTTTATAAATAATGAAAGTTATATTTCATTTAATGACATAGAAGATGTTTTGAATTTGAGAGAGGATGAAATCCTTTCAATTTTTGCTCAAAATTTATATGAATTTTCTGACATTGTTGATTACTCATATGATGACCTTGAAAGTGAGATAGACTATGATAAAGATGGCAATTGGAAATCTGGAAATGAGGCCTTGGAGGCCATGATTGAAAAACCTAAAGCCTATGAAAAAAATTTGTCTATAGAGATCCAAAAAAAAATCCCCCAAGGCCTAGATATATCCCCTCTGGAAATGTAGAGGCAATTGGAGGACATGACATTGGCAGAGCAAACGTCGTTGATTACGATGATTATGATCTGGTACATAGATGTTATATTGTTATTGATATTGTTCAGTTTTCTTATTGAGTTTGCAGTGTTATGTATAATTCTAAATTTATTTTCTTTTCTCGTTTACGGAATGTATTTGAAATAGATGCTTTTGGTATGAGACATGGAGGCGTCCGTGGTGTATCAGCCAGGAGAAAAGATGTGTCTCTATCTCATTATTTGAAACACTTTCAAAATAATGAGTGTTGATTTCACACGTGTGGAGTGTCCACAACATGTATTTGTGATCTCCTAAGGTGTGTAGATGCACCAAGATCAAGACTAGATTGAGATTCAAGATCTATCTTTGATTCTATGGCAAAAATACACTACTACATGCATTCAATCACTTCCAACTCTTACACACATGTGGGAAGTGTTCCAAAATTAATCTAAGTAAAAATAAGCTGCTCTCCTCGGGTAGAGAGAGAAAATCATCAATAGCTCTCGGGTAGAGAGAGAAAGCTAGAAAATCACTTACACTCAAAATCCACTCGATCTCAAAATCAATTAGATCCAAATGAGGAGTACAATGATACTAGTAGATCCATGAGCTTCCACTATGCTTAACTATGATTGGACCACACTTTGCCACCTCTTAATCCTATTGGACCATTGATCCATGCACCTCTAAATTCTATTGGACCATTTTCAAGCAAACCTCAAATTCTATTGGACCACTCATGGTTCCACCTCTAAATCCTATTGGACCTCTTAAACTTCATCAAACAAAAGCATTACACTTGTCTACACTCTAATTGGCACAGGTTTGGCCTCCTACTCTATTTTGGCTCAATAGTGACATTACAAGTGGAAATGGATAATTTGTCATCTATGCCAAATTTGACCCTATCAACATCCTACACCTAAATGCTTGACTATGAGATTCTATGAGACCCCTATATCAAACATTTTTATTTACTTTACAATTCTCCACACGTGGGAACATACTCCACACATGTGAGATTCACTTACTAACTTCTATCATAAAAAAAATACCAAGCTAGATTTTTGCCAATTTTTCACACTCCTCCTCAAAAAATAGCTTGGAAAGGTACTAGATCACTTGAGAAGTTTGTGAATCTTTCTGAGTGGATCCTTCGGTATGCATAAGAAGTGAAGATCAACCAAGGGATCCATCATAGCAGCACCCTCACCATATCCATGATAAGATCTCTTTGGTAGAGGTCTCTTGCCAATGCCTTTGAAGAGTGCTCCACCAATATGCCACTATTATCATGGGCTTCCTCCATGCTTGATGATGATTTTTGCTATGAAAGTTCCACTTGCATGATGGATGCACCATAAATAGAGAAATCTGAGGCTTCCAAGCCTCATAAGGATCATGGAGATCAAGATCATAAGATGTGAAACAATGATGATTATCAAGATTATGCTTTCTAGCTTGACTAGTCCACATACAATGAACTATATCCATGATGGATCTAATCTTGATATCAAAGACTATCTTGATCTTTTTTAGGCTAGTTACTCTCTCAAGGATGTAAGTGTCCACTTTGGATGCTTCACTTAATCTCAAGAGGAGTTTACAATTTGCCTCAAAAACATGTGAAAACATGATTTTCAAAAAAGTGAGTACCAAGCTCAATCTTGTTCTTACTAGAACCAAGAGCATACTTTTGACAATACAATATCTTGCTTTCAAAAAGTATTGGAAACACATCTAAGTCAATAATGACAAGAAACATGTGCATACCATAAGCATCATACAAAACTAGTATAGCTTTTCTTGAACTTTGAGATCCAAAAAATTCAATGAAGCAAGATAGCATTTCAAGCAAAGGAAGAGAAGCATATATGAATGTGTTGTAGTAGATACAACATGAAAGATGACCCTCTTTGCCATGTAAGGTGAGCCATAAAGACTCGGCCATGTATCTTGAAGATCTTCTTGAAATCATATGAAGAAGAAACTCCTCCTCCCACATTGGCCCCATCATAACTTGAATACCTTCAAAAAAGATAACTTGTGATGCTTCTTGAGAAGCCTTGATCTCGGCCACTTCCAAGATTGAATCTTTATGCAATGTGACATCTCTACTCACAATCACTTTTAAAATAGAGAGTGTAAAGACACTAAAGGCCTCCTTGATGGATGAGTATCCAATCATGATCCATGACCTTGGATCATCCTTCCTTCTTGTTTCCAAGGGAATATGTGCAAAGCAAGCACTACCAAGTTCACTAAGGTGATCAACCTTAGGCTTCATCTTAAATAAAATGTCATATGGTGCTATTCCTTCAAGAGTTCCAATACTCCTCAAAGCTTTGATCTTCAATGAGAATTTCTTCTCAACATATGCTTTGAATAATAAGGAATAATTATACACCATAATACTTGAAGAGAGAAGATATGTGCATCTTGTGTGATCATCCTCCTTTGAAATATTGGACATATAAGAAACATCAAGAGAGTTTGCACTCTCACTTGGATCCAATTTGTAGATGCCTTCAGATCTTGATCCATATGCAAGGATCTCACCATCCTTCTTGATCACACAATTGTCAATATTGAAATTGACATCAAAACCACTATCAAGAAGTTGGCCAACACTTAAGATGTTCTTTGTAAGCTTTGGGACAAAAGAACATTGTTGAGAAAGAGATCTTTGGAAGATGCAAGCTTCAAGGGTATAATCCCTACTCCTTCAATATTGCACTCATGCTTACTTGCAATGTATATGGTCTTCTTGACTCCATCATAAGGCATAATAGATGAAAAAGAGTGCTTGGAGCCACACATATGTGAGGATGCTCCACTATCAATATACCATGAGTCATCCTTGTTGAAGGTGGAAGAGGAGAAGCTTGATGCCATAAGAGAGCCTTCTCCATCACTTGCAATATAGTCTTCTTTCTCATTGGTGATGTTGGCTTGATTGAGTTGATTCTTCTTCTTGAAGCAATTGGTGGCATAATGGCCTTTCTTGCCACAATAAAAGCAGTTGATCTTCTTCTTCTTGAGATTTGAATTAGAAGCATGAGAGGTATCCTCCTCCTCTCCATCTTGGTCTTTAGCTTTGTCATTAGAGAAGTGATGATGTTGCTTTTTACTCCTCGGCACAAGTTTGGCCTCCTACTCTATTTTGGCTCAATAGTGGCATTACAAGTGAAAATGGATAATTTGCCATCTATGCCAAATTTGACCCTATCAACATCCTACACCTAAATGCTTGACTATGAAATTCTATGAGACCCCTATATCAAACATTTTTATTTACTTTACAATTCTCCACACGTGGGAACATCCTCCACACATGTGAGATTCACTTACAAACTTCTATCATAAAAAAATATCAAGCTAGATTTTTGCCAATTTCTCACAATGAGATTTGTATATATCATTCATCTTTTAATCCATATGTAACCACTGTCATTATGGCCATCAAATCATTATCAGTTTGTTTGGGAGGCCATAAGTACGCAAGAGGAACATATAACATAAATTTTGTGAAAAGAGATTTGGCTATTAAGATATTGGGTTATACTCCCAATGAGACTATGAAAAGATCATCTGCAATGGCCTTTTATTCGGGTTACATTGATATGAGCAAGAGAAAAAATTTAGAATTTTTGGATCCATATGAAAGGAGTTCTTCATGACAATACCATCCATCTGAAGTTTGAAGAGGATGATGATGATAAATAAATTTTCTAAAATAGATTTTTGATATATTACAAGGATTTCTCTTTTGTAATGAATTTGAATGCTTTAATACTTGGCACGTTTTTAGCTTGATATCTAAATTGTGCTCTTCTATAAAACCACTGAAAAAGTTGAAATAAATATTTATTTCTTGAATTGTGTCCTCCATGGTTTGTTGCTCTATAAAATGCTCCCCTTGCTTGCCAATGAGATTTTCTCATGCCTTGTGATGACCAGATACTTAAGCTCCCATATTCCTTTGCAAAATAAGTTGCACGATGAAGAAGGATGTGCTGCAAACAATAGTTTTGATTAGTTACATCAGTAGAAAAAAATATAAGCCCGAATGAGAAAAATATTAGATAATAATATAGATTAGCACCATGTAATGAGTAACATTGTCTTTTCCCCAACAATCATATGCAGATTTTACAAATGTGGTGCAATGATTTTACAAAGTCCTCATATCTTCTGATGATAGGTTTTCTTTCCTGATAACACCTATGAGTTTGTCTAAGTTGGTCCACGTTTGTTCCTTTTCCACTCGATTACTTCCTTCCAGTGTTCATGTGGCTTGAACAATTTCTCTCCAAATTTTGTATCTGACACTTGATTCTTTGCATGTGTGATTGGATAAGAATCTTCTTGCTTTAGCACCTCCAATTGATAAATTATTAGGAACGTTTCCTTTTTTCCCGAAGAGTCTGTCACTTTTTTCAATCGTGACATTTTCTTTATGTAGTCCTGCATTTGACAGAACTATTTCCAACCTCCTAATTGTTGCTTAAGCCACAAACTCCGGTTTAGGATTCCATGCTAGTAGAATATGCAGGTAAATAAGTTTTTCAATAATACGAACCTCAGCATGCAATGTGCATATGTGAACATATTTTAATGGAATTGGCATAACACTTTTCATATTTGGATCTTCAGCTTCTCGGGTTGGGCCAGTGTTTGTTAATTGTCCCAAATTCATATTGTAGCAATCCTTCATGCAATAAAGACATGGATGCTTTGATGTTGCCCATGAGAGACATTATACATACATTTTAATGTTTTCAAATCCCCTACAAGGTGCCATTGAATTTGAAAACTTCCATGGTTTTCGACTGTAAATTTATCACCCTCTAAATGTCTCCTTGTAATCTCGCCATAATTTGTTTTTGAAAATATCCATGAAAGTATTTTATGGTCCTCTTTCAAGACCTGTAGAGAAACAAGTAATGCATGACATGTCAATAAAAGTTGGCAAGATATGAATTGTTAATAAAGATATTCTAAATGAAAATAGAAATCTATACCTGGAATGCCGCCAACCACCATATGTGATTTTTCGATTGAGCATTAAACGTTTGATCATTTGTATCTGAAATTTTGTTCATCAAAGTGACACTCACTCGTTCCAACCTTGATGACAGCGGTATATGACAGAGATGCGTACGATGATATCGTCACTTGACGAGGGCTTTCCCTCGTCTTCTTCTCAGACTCCGCCTTTGTATCCTTCCCAGCTGCCCACTCGTTATCCTTCTTTTGATACACAAATGATCATTGATTTTCCTCCTGATAAAAATATAAAGCCCACAAAATATGCTGGTACAACTTCCTAGAGGACTACTGATGTTGTAGATCAGTGGTTGCACAAGTGGAAAGAGTATTTTGATTTGAAATGGGCACCTACCGATGAAGGCTAGCGTGTTCGTAAGGCAGCTTACCATTTTATTGACTTTGTTGACAGGTGGTGGCGCAAAGTGCTGAAATCACAGCAAGCCCCATTCACCTGGGTTGACTTCAAGCGTTGTTTTTGGGCACAGTTCGTTCCTCCACATGAGCATGTGTGTGCGACGGATGCTTGGTTCTTGCATCGTCAGAGGCAGCACATGGTGCAGGAATATGTTGATCAATATAGAGAGATGATGATCAAGATACCAAAGGAGATTCCCAAGTGGTTGGTAGTCCACAAGTTCATAATTGGTCTTCGTGCAGAGTTGAGGCCTTCAGTTCTTAATGAAGGATGCAAAACCTTGGAAGAGGCTGTTGCTACGACCCTCAACTTTGAAGGCAATGTACGCAACAAGGCTGAATTTGGAGTGGCAAGAGTGCCCTAGAAGATGGGTTCGCAGAAGTCCGGCCAAGCTGGTCAGAGGGATTTCTCGCAGAAGGATCCTATCCAGATGCAACAGACTTTGAAGCAAAAATTGGCATCTCCTATGGCTCGTCGTGCTTATGACAAGTCACCAATTACTCCTGAGCAAAAGGATAAGGCCAAGAAGGAAGTCTTGTGTTTCTTCTGCCTTGGCAAACATTTGTTCAAGGATTGTCCTCGACGCACGGGCAAGAAGCTCCATGTTTTACAGCAGCGTCAAGAGGAGGGCAAGGATGAATCTATCCTGGATGATCTGTTGGTCAGTGATGATGATGATGCTAGACGTGTCATGACTATTTCGATGCGGAAGCTTGTTCCAGAGGCACCAGTTTGTTTTCTTTCCACCAAGGCACGAGAGGCCTATCAATTTCCAGATAGCGAACTGATACAGATGAGAGGGAAGCTGGAAGGTCATGATGTGCTTGTCCTATTTGACACCGACTCTTCCCATAATATTATCAACTCTCGTGTGGTGAAGAAGTTGCACTTGGCTACTGTTCCTTCGGATTACCGGTATACGGTTGAGATGCGAGATGGTAAGGAAACAGAGGTTTGGGATAGGAGAGTCTCTCAGGCATTGTTGTCCATTCAGACCTATGCTGAGAAGTTAGACTTTGAGATCACCAAATTAGCTAAGTTTGATATTGTACTTGGTAAGCGATGGCATGCGAGTAAGCAGCCCACTATAGATTTTAAGACTCATGTATATAAGTTTGGGCATGAGGGTTTGTCTCATGTTCTGAAGGGGGAGCGGCCTACTATTGAAGGTCCTCTTGTTACCTTGATGCAAATAAAGAAAATGGAGTTGCAGTATGTGTGCTTGTGTTATCTTGCAAATGTGAATGTTGATTCTAGTTTTAGTTGTTTGCAAATAAACTCATTCGCAACTTCATCTGATTTAATAACTTTGGTTAGTGCTAGTTTGATACAGCAACAACGATGTGATCCAACTAGTCAGCTAGAGCGATCCATCCGAGCTAAGTTTAAACATTTATTAATTGACCACATGCCAGAGGGATTGCCGCCTAGACATAATGTGGAGCATCGTATTGAGCTCATTCCAGGGGCAAGTCCGGTATGTAGACCTCCTTATAGGATGAGTTTGAAAGAAGAGGAGGAAGTCCAAAAGATGTTGGAGGAATATCTCAAGCTGGGGTATATCCATCCTAGTTTCTCACATTTTGCCTCCCCTATTTTATTGGTTAAGAAAAAAGATGGTACTTTTCGGATGTGCGTAGATTACAGGGGATTGAATAAAATCATTGTAAAGCACAGATATCCGATGCCAAGGATTGATGATCTACTGGATGCATTGCAAGGGGCAGTCATTTCAGTAAGATAGATCTCAAGAGTGGCTACCATTAAATTTTGGCTGGTTCAGAAGTTCCGAAGACGGCCTTTCGAACATGCTTTGGACATTATGAGTTCTTGGTTATGCCATTGGGTTAACCAATGCACCGGCCACATTCATGATGCTCATGAATGATGTCCTACATGATTTTATGGGCAAGTTTGTAGTCAATTTTATTGACGACATCATCTAGTTTATAGTAACTCGGTGGACGAACATGAGGTTCATCTCCGTACTGTGTTTGGTAGGTTACAAGAAGTGGTCTTGTATGCCAATTCTCATAAAATAGAGTTATGTAAGACTCATGTCGAGTATTTGGGTCACGTAGTGATGGTAGAGGGTATTTCAGTTGGCTCTGCCAAGGTGGCTGTGGTCAAGCAGTGGCCAAGATTGGCCGATATTCATCAGTTGCAGTCTTTCTTAGGTTTTTGTAAGTTCTATCGACGGTTCATTAGGAACTATTCCTAGTTAGTTGCTCCTTTGACAGACTAGTTACTAGGGTTTAGCATTGTGGTTGTTTGGGATGCTGAAGCACAACATAGTTTTGACCACTTGAAGGAGGCTGTGGCCACAGCTCCAGTGCTCAAGATTGTTGATCCCAACAAGCCCTTTGACCTAGAGACGGATGCAAGTGACATTGCCGTAGGTGCAGTGTTAAGTCAAGAGGGTGGACCTATTGCCTTTGAAAGTAGGAAATTGATGCCAGCACAACAGAGATATCCCACGCACGAGCAGGAGTTGTATGCGATCATACATGCGCTCAAGGTGTGGCGACATTACTTGTATGGCGTCAAATTTTACGTGTATACTGACCATCATACTTTGAAGTATTTTTGCACTCAGCCAGATTTGAGAGGCTGCCAAGCTCGGTGAGCCAAGCTGATGCAGGAATTTCATTTGAAAATTCGCTTCCGAAGAGGGAAGGAAAACGTGGTCGCCGATGCACTATCTCGGATACTACATCAGATGAGCTTTATTGTAGTTGACAGTGATCTCATGGAGTAGATCAAGAAGGCTCAACAGGATAACATACACCGTGAAGGAAGGTATGTTATTGAGAAATGGAAAAGCTTTTGTGCCAGACTTGAAGGACCTACGTTGTAGGATTCTTCATGAATGCCATGATAGCCCCTACGCAGGGCACCCAGGTATTGATAGGACTACTGAGTTAGTTAGACGACATTATTTCTGGCCATGATTGCAGCGAGATGTCAGGGAGTATGTCTAGCGTTGCACGGCTTGTCAAGTGAACAAGGTCAAGAGAGTAAGTCCTGTGGGCTTGCTCCACCCTTTAGAGATACCTACAGGAAGTTGGGAAAGAATCTCTATGGACTTTATTGTTGGTCTACCCAAGACGCAGAAGGGATTTAATTCCATTATGGTAGTGGTAGACAGGTTCTCTAAGATGAATCACTTCATCGCAACGACCACGAAAGTCACAGCTTCGCAAGTTGCTGAGTTGTTGATCCAGAATGTAGTCAGGTTACATGGTCTTCCTAGGTCCATTATCTCTGATAGGGATCCCAAGTTTATGGGAAATTTTTGGACTGAGGTGTTCACGAAGCTGGGAACACAGTTGCGGATGAGTAGTACTGAGCGTCCTCAGACGGATGGCCAGACAGAGAGAGTGAACTAGATCTTAGAGGATATGCTTAAAGCATATGTAAGTGGTACACAAGCAGACTGGGTAAAGCATTTATCACTATTGGAGTTTGCGTATAATGATAAGAGACATGCGTCCGCGGGATTGAGTCCATTTGAGCTCAATTATGGTTTTAGGCCATTGAGTCCTGCTAATATAGGCATTCCACAGAAGGTACCTAGCGCCTCAGAGTTTTTGACTCAGATGCTGCAGAGGCTAGAGATGGCACGAGATAAGTTGTCTAGGGCTATGGCCAGGGTAGAGAGTTATGCTCGTGAGAACTGTACCTACAGGGAATTTGAGATAGGAGATTGGGTATATTTACTAGTCCCTCTGAAGTCGAAGGTGCTACGCACAAGAAGGTGTGCCAATATATCTCCTAGATTTTGTGGACCATGGTTGACTATCAAGACGGTTAGTGGTGTGGCTTATAGGCTACAGCTACCTGTGGGGTGCAATGTGCATCCAGTGTTTCATGTTAGCAAACTCAAGCGATGTTTGCATGATGGCGATAATCTGGTAGAAGGTCTAGTTTCTCTGGAGGAGAAAGACACTACAGATTATGAGCCAGATAGAGTCCTAGATCGGAGAGAGTGATGATTGAGCTTATGCTACCTGAGAGATGCAACAGTGTTTGCAAAAGTCTTATCCAAGATTTGTCATTGAGGACCGATGACTTGCCAGAAGAGAAAAGGATTGTTACGACTCAGTCTAGTTCTGACATGGCCTTGGCATGACTGGTCACTCAGAGGGCCTGAGGCCAAGTTGGCAAGGGTCAGTGACCGGGAAGGGCATCGCTTCCAAGTGGGAACTGATGTATCACGAAATCTCGTGATCCGGTGAGACCGTCTGACAAGCTATCAGAGATGCGGTCGCATAACCGTGGGGGCCCTAGCTTTTAATGCTAGCCGACAAGCAGTCGAGGTGACCAATTGGTGTCATTGGTAATGACGGGGCATGGGGGTGGTATCCCGTGAGTCACTCACTATTCATAGGACGCATGCAGTGTGTACGCCAGGTGGCCTGATCAACCACTGGGGAGTACCTCGTGTATGTTGACAGGAATAGCATGTAGTGGACTCAAGAGGGGGGGTACCTATGGTTGGGAGGATCATTCCACACACTGGCCTTCAGGAGTTGAGCAGCTTAGAGAGTTTTGGTTGTTCACAGTAGGCACCTCGTACCTTCATCATGGAGGGTATGTGGGGGTTTCACCCATTGAAGACCTTCTAGTGGCTCTGTCGCCACGATGAGATTGTTACCTACCCAACATGAGAAGGCTAGTGCCATAAACACGGGTTGTATAGGCTTAATGTGGTGTATGGGTTCCTCTCATGAGCGGCTCCTACTAAACTCTAAGTTGACGTCGGATTATCCTTTGCACAGTGGCCCCCAATGCCAGTCAAGTCGTTCGGGTTGCATCGAGACAACAGAAATGCAGAGCAGGGTTGCCCCTACCCTTGATTTTTGCAGCCACAACTGTAGTAAATCACCTCTTCCCAAGTTCATCGTCCCCTTCCTATTCCATACCCAATAGAGTATACACCATATTAGTGCACATCGACATGGGATCTAGTTAATGTAGTCTTGTATAAGTAGTCAATCACCTCATTGCCAAAGGCGAGGGACCGCCGACCTCTCTCGAGCCTATCAGGATTAGTAGTTAGTCGCACAAGGGATGTTACCAAGGGGCACCACGTGTGACGGGACAAGGGAGTATGGAGAACGCGAGAGTAGGAATATTTGCGGAATAGCTCTCCCGCTACAATGGGCTGCTAGATGCAAAAACAGTCTAATGGAATGTTTATGCTAATTACATTCACAACTTAAGAGTTCTATTGCTGAATAGGATCTTATAAATTAGTTCATACTCATAAAAAATATAGAATGAGTACAGTCCACTGAAGAGATTAGAAATGGTTTGAGGTATTACTGGATTTTTGTATTAAATAAGAAGTTTAGTTTTGAAATAGATTGAAAGAGCAGTGTGACAACGCAAGTTTCTCAGGCGTCAAAGACAACCATCGTCTGATCAGAAACTAAGGAGTCGTAGACATTCATGTTCTGATCAGAGTGAGTGAACAAATGTTATCAAACAGTAATGAAGTGCATTCAAATCACAACAAGCATTCATCTACGTTATACACAGATAGAAAAGTGTGTTGTTGCTATATTACACTGAAGCACAACAAAATAGCGATAACAACCAGAATGACGACATAACTGGGAGGCTCAAAATCATTCGTCTCATGGACGGAGCATCACGTAGTGTGCCTGGATGATCCATTTATAGAATTCATCCATGTATTAATTACAGTAAATATTTGTCACCTAATTAGGTAAGCCATTGTACTTGGAAGTATTTGGCTTGTGGGACAACTGTACATGGTATATACGGTCAACGAATCAGGAAATGTTGACGCGGACGAGGACATTGCAAATCTCTCACTTCGCATTTTACGTGAAGTGACTTTCTCTCACTTTGAAAATTTTGGAAAGTGCCTGGAACGTTCCTCGTTGAAAATAGATGATTGTCGAGATTTTTTTCTCTCTTCGGGATTTTGCGAAAAAGCCGACAGTGCCTATAAAAATGCGAAGGTGCCCTTAAAAAGGCGACAATGTCCTTAAAACAGTTTAATTTAAGTTAACTTTTTCAAAATAGTTGAAAGGAAGAAGTCAAAGGTAAGTGTTGCATTTTTTCGGAAAGTGCAAAAAAGCCGACATTGTCGCAAAATAGTTAAACTGTTGAACTATGCTGAAGTGTGGCATTTCGGGAAAAGCCTATTAAAAATTCACAATTCTAGCTTGTCACAATTCTAGTTTGACTAGTTTTGGTCATACGACTTGTAAATAGTTAGATGGTCATGATGTGGCTTGT
This sequence comes from Diphasiastrum complanatum, assembly GCA_029204225.1. NCBI lineage: Eukaryota > Viridiplantae > Streptophyta > Lycopodiopsida > Lycopodiales > Lycopodiaceae > Diphasiastrum > Diphasiastrum complanatum. Next base: position 8,611 of record MU834154.1, on the reverse strand, counting down.
CACACATGCCAAATAGCATAGGATTCCATTCATAAGGATGTTCTCAAGTTGACTTGAGTGATAGAACCTTTGAAATGAGTCCAAATCATGCTTAGATACAAGAGAGAGAAAATAGGAGCAATTTTTGGTAATTTTTACATTGTTGAGGGATCTCCAAGATTCCAGCCCTAACTTGGTAGGGATGAAAGATCCACCAAAATTAGCATTAGGGATAGGTTTAGGGATACTCATACCTGCCCAAAACCGTGATGGATCATGTATATATAGGTGATGATCTCTCACCAAAATCAATCAAACAATTTCATGATTTTTCTCTCATATTGGTGCAATTGCTCTCTATGTTCTTAATTCTTTGAGTTTTTGTGATTCCTAATCATTATAGGATTGAATGTGGGTTTGGTTTACAGTTCTCAGACTGTGGGGGGCCGTACTTTCACACGTGTGAAGAATTTTTCAAGGATTTGGGCCATTTAGTGAGGTTCAGGCATAGATTCTTCATGGATTTTGATGGTCCAAGTTGTGCTAATATTATGAGATCATAATCTATTGTTTTCCTCATCATTTCAAGTGTTTTAGGATTCTTATTTTCTATAATCTTTACATGGTATCAGAGCCTAAAGGTTGAAATGAGCTAAATCCTTGGTTTGCATTCAATTTGATCACAATTTTTTTATCTAAATCTTGTGTAGATTGGATCTTAGCATCTAGCAATGATTCTAGAACTCAAAGTGAGTCAAATCCATTGGAGATTGGTGTTGTGTGACTTCATTTGTAGGTGTTTAGGTTTCTAAAACCGGAGGCAAAGTTGAATTTAATCCACATTACCAAGATAGCAAGTTTTGCTTGCTCCAAGCATTCATTTCGAAGCGAGTTTTGGAGGTGATTTCATAGAGGAGGCTTTCTAGCATTCAAGGAGAGGGAAGATCAGAGATTTGGAACTCTTCAAGGCTATTCTAAGGTGTAGAGGACACCTCCTAAAATGATTTAGGTTAGGTTCAGTCCAACCATTGCTTGACTTATGCATCAAATTAGATCTATTTTTCATCAATTTTGATCAATTTTTGCTTGTGATTGGATAGTAGATTGTGTTGCATCCTCATTAAGTTCCATCTAGATCTTTTACAAGTGATTTTGGAAGTATATTAGGTTGCTGAAATTCACTCTTGATCAAATCATTTGGAAGCTTTTATGTTCTGTATAGAAAGAGGGGCAATTCTACTAGTATTATCTACTTCAATCAAGCAAGTGCATTGTTTCTAGTATTCTATGATTTGATTTTGGTAAAGATCATTCTTAGATCTTTATAGGAAGTATATTACTGATCTTTTCAGGTCCCTAAGAAGTGGGATAAGGTAGATCTTCAATCAAATCAATAGAAGTAACCTTCATTTGTGTCAAGTCCTTAATTAGGAGAATAGATGGCATCTTTAAATGCATATCTTTTGGATACTAATGAGAGGCTCAACAAAACTGACTATTCCATATGGAAAGTTAGAATGGAATCCATCATGATCATGCAAGATCTAATGGAGATTGTAAATGGTAAGGAGGATGAACCTATTCATCCTCAAGAAAAAGCCAAATACAACAAGAGGTGCAATATTGCACTACATTGCATAAAAATGAATGTTGCAAATGAACTCTTAAGAGAGGTAGGAGATTGCACTTCGGCTCAAGAGGCCTGGGAGACTTTGCAAAAGGTCTATGAATCCAAGAACCAAACTAGGATGTTAGCTTTGAAGAATCAAATCTATAGAAGCTATCAAAAGAAAGGAGAGAGTGCACATACTTTTGTCTTAAGAGTGAAGGAATTGAACAAAGAGCTAGCCTTCATAGGTTATCCTATCAAGGATGAAGAGCTTGTTCAACTCATATTGAATGGACTAAGCTTTGAATTTGACAATTTGGTTCAGGGAGATGCAATTATTGGTAAGCTACCCATACTTGAAGAGCTCCAAGGCACACTCATGGCCGAGGAATCAAGAAGGAGCCAAATGCAAGAGAGGATGGATAGACTTTCCATCCAAGGTGGAGATGACCAAGATCTCTTCACCAAAGTCAAAGGGAAGTCCAACGGCAAAGGATCAACATTCAAGAAGTCTTCAAAGCTTGAGGATCAATAAGGACCCTCAAAGGCATCTCCATCAACCACCAAAGTCAAGAAGGACAAATCGAAGGTGAAGTGCTACTATTGTAGCAAGATGGGGCATAATGAATCAGAATGCTTCAAGAGGAAGCAAGATCAAAGCCAAGCCAACATGAGCAAAGAGGAGGAGGAGGAGGAGAGTTCACATGAGGACTCTCTCATGATGTTCATATTTTCTTCAACAAGCTTCAAAGGAGAAGATCATTGGTGGATTGACTCGGGTGCTAGTTCACATATGACTAGCAAAAGGCAGTTTTTCTCTTCTCTCTTATCTTATGATGGACCTATAAAGTCTATCTATAAAGCAAATGATGAAGCCTGTAAGATTGAAGGAGTTGGTAGCATTCCCCTTTGCTTAGGATCTTCCAAAAAGATCAACATAGAAGGTGTTTTGTACATTCCTACAATAACAAAGAATCTACTAAGTGTTGGCCAAATGGTAGACAATGGTTTCAATGTTGATTTTTTTTCAAATGAGTGTTTCATCAAGAAGAAGGGTAAGATATTGGCTAAGGGCACTAGACCTGGCAAACTTTATAAGTTGGATGCATTTGTGGATACTAATGTTGTCATGTTGGCCGAGAAGAGCAAGATATCTACCTCTTCACTTTATGGCACAAAAGACTTGGACATGTCAACTCGGGTTCCATGGAGGCTATGATCAAGGAGGAGTATGTTTTAGGCCTACCAAAGTCTATTGAGAAGGAAGACAAGGTTCCATTGGAAACAAAAACCAAGGAGGATCCATCTTCCACAAGAGGGATCATGCTTGGATATGCAAGCTCAAGCAAGGGCTACAAAAGCTGTCTCCTATCCTTGAACAAATTTGTTGTTTCAAGGGATGTTATATTTGATGAACATCATATGCATATGCTTGAAGAAGGCTCAAGTGCTCCAACAATCAAGAAGAAGATGGCCAAGGAGCAAGATCTTGATTTTGAGGAGGAGCTCATGGAGGAGTAAGCACCAAACCCACCTATCACACCAAGGAGCCATCAAGGGCAAAATTGGAGCCATCAAGGCTCACATATCAAGGCAAAGGACAACAAGTTGAGGCTATCTCATCCACTTCTTATGCTTTATCTAGTTTTGAAGAACCATCTAATGTTAAAGAAGCATTGAACTCCAAAGAATGGAGCTATGTTGGATGAGTATAATGCCTTGATTGGGAATGAAACTTGGTTGCTTGTTGATAGACCTCAAAGGAATGTAATAGGATGCAAGTGGGTCTTCAAGCTTAAGTTGAATGCAAATGGGAGTGTTAACAAATATAAAGCAAGATTAGTTGCAAAAGGTTATGCTCAAGAGAGAGGGATAGACTAGGAGGAAACTTTTGCATCCGTGTCCAAGATGGTCACAATAAGGCTAATCATTGCACTTGCATCACATTTTGGATGGATCCTATGTCAAATGGATGTCTCTAATGCTTTCTTGAATGGTTTTTTGGAAGAGGATATCTATATGGAGCAGCCACAAGGGTTCATCAAGCATGGAATGGAGAACAAAGTATGTCATCTCCAAAGAAGCATCTATGCCTTGAAGCAAGCCTCGAGATCTTGGAATTCAAGATTACATTGCTATCTTATTTCACTTTCTTTTGTTCATAGTGAATATGATCCCACTCTTTACATTAAGTTTGATGATGTTGGTATTGTACTTTTACTCATTTATGTAGATGACATCATCATTAGTGGAAATAGTGTTGATGGTATTGAAAAAATCAAGATAGATCTATCCTTAGAGTTCAAGATGGTAGATCTAGGGCGTCTTCACTTCATCTTAAGCATAGAGGTACTTAGAGGATCTGATTTTATCTTTATAACTCAAGTAAACTATGCTCAAAGTCTTTTGAAGAAGTTTAAGATGGAAGAATGCAAAAGTGTTGGCACACCAATGGAGCAAGATGTAAAAGCGCCAAATGAAGATATCACTTTGTTTAGGCAGCTTATAGGCTCATTGATGTGGATCACTATGAATAGACCAGATCTTAGCTTTCGTGTATGTAGGTTGAGCCAATCCATGGCAAAACCATTGAATATCTATTGGAAAAAGGCTAAGAGGATTCTAAGATACATCTCGGATACATTGGATTTTGGGATTCTATATATCGGAGATGTGATTAGCCTTCATGCATTTAGTGATTCAGATTTTGAAGGGGACAAGAGGGATATGAAATCAACAAGTGCCTATTCAACTTTAATAGGAGAAGATGTGGTTTCATGGCTTTCCAAAAAGCAAGAAACTATATCTCTATCTTTAACCGAGGTCGAGTACAAAGCTTTGACAACCACTACAAAGGAGGTACTTTGGATCAAGAGATGATTGGTGGAGCTAAAGATCATGGATTCAGAGGAGGCAACAATCATCTAAAATGACAATATGTCAGCCCAACACCTTTCATCTAATCCAATCTTCCACTCAAGATCGAAGCACATTGAGATATGCCATCACTTTGTGAGAGAAATGGTGCAAGCCAAGGAGATTGCTTTGGAGCATGTCCCAAGCAATGAATGTCTAGATGATCTACTTACTAAACCACTTCAAAAGACACCTTTTATGAAGTTCAGATCATCACTTGGAGTGATTAGTAAAGCAATGATTGAACCAAGCTAGATAGTGAGGAGGAGTGTTAAAAATTCACAATTCTAGCTTGACTAGTTTTGGTCATATGACTTGTAAATAGCTAGATGGTCATGATGTGGCTTGTCACACATGCCAAATAGCATAGGATTCCATTCATAAGGATGTTCTCAAGTTGACCTAAGTGATAGAACCTTTGGAATGAGTCCAAATCATGCTTAGATATAAGAGAGAGAAAATAGGAGCTATTTTTGGTAGTTTTAACATTGTTGAGGGATCTCCAAGATTCCAACCCTAACTTGGTAGGGATGAAAGATCCACCAAAATTAGCATTAGGGATAGGTTTAGGGCTACTCATACCTGCCCAAAACCGTGATGCATCATGTATATATAGGTGATGATCTCTCACCAAAATCAATCAAGCAATTTCATGATTTTTCTCTCATATTGGTGCAATTGCTCTCTATGTTCTTTCTTTGAGTTCTTGTGATTCCTAATCATTATAGGATTGCCATTTAGTGAGGTTCAAGCATAGATTCTTGATGGATTTTGATGATTCAAGTTGTGCTAATCTTATGAGATTATAATCTATTGTTTCTCTCATCATTTCAAGTGTTTTAAAATCCTTATTTGCTATAATGTTTACAAAGCCGACGCTGTCGCATTTCGAAAAAAGTTGACACTACGAAAAAACATAGTTCATTTTTGTAGATTGTTGCGACACTTAGTGTATTTTTACAAAGTTGTTCTAAATGCTAATTTGTGGAAGTCCTTGAAGATGGCCAAGTCTTCAATGATCTTCAAACAATTGAACTTAACATTTGGACATGAAAATATGATAGGATTGGTTACCCTTTGCTGGAGATCAACCGGAAGCCCATTGTAGATGTTCTTCAAATAATTTGGTTGTCTAAGTTATGATTCCTACAGGTATTAGATGAGCAGACATAGAACCAATGTTGGTTTCACATGACCCTAAATCAACGATCAATACACGTGCAGAAAGAATCTTGAAATCGAAATTAGTCATAGACAACTGTGGACTTAATTGCCAACAGTCCCCCTTAAGGTCACAGTTGGTGCCTTGGTATCCTTGTCAGGTTCAGCATGCCGAATGAAATGATACTGGATTTCTATGTGCTTGGATTTTCCATGAAATCTGGGATTCAGTGATAGTCAAATACAGCTCAACTTGTCACACAGAATGGTGGTAGCATTAAATTGAGTGTGATGTAAGTCGTGAAGTAATAACTTGATCCATACAGCTTCTTTTGAAGCTTGACATGCTGCGATGTACTCTACCTTGGTCGAAGAAAGCACAACTGATTTCTACTTCCTTGAGTTCCATGAAATCGGTCCCCCTACCAGATGGAAATAGAACCCGAAGGTAGATTTTCTAGACAATTCCTCTCCAATCTGAGTCGGAGAAGCCTTGCAGGACGAGTGGGTCGATAGCATTTCCATCATAACATAACATGTGATCTAAATTTCCCTGAATATATCTCATCACTCTCTTTAATGCTTTCCAATGAGAGATCCTAGGATTAGATATGAATTGACTTAACGTGCTAACAGTGTATGCTAAATCTAGTCTAGTACACAACATTGCATATATCAAAGAGCCTATGAGTGAATGATAAGGATATTGTACTTCACTATCAGAATCAGCACACATAGATTAAGTCAATACTGTACTTGGATCCATTGGAGTATCAATTGGTTTGCAATCAAACATATAAATTTTTTTTAAAATGTCTTTTAGATATGTTTGCTGGCTAAGATAGACCTTCTTCTTAAGTCTATTTCTAGTAATGTGAATTTTTAGCAAAGAATGGACAGCTCCCAAATCAGTCACATCAAATTCCTTTGACAGATCATCTTAGTATTGTACAAAAGAGAAGTGTTGTTAGACAAAATAAACGTATCATCTACGTAAAGAGCTATGTGAACTGAATTGGTGCCTATATGCTTCAAATAAATATTACAGTAACTGAATTGCTTGCAAATCCCAATTGAATGAGATAAGAGTTGATTCTATTGAACCATGCCCTTGCGGCCTGTTTCAGACCATAGATTGCTTTGTGCAGCTTGCACACTTTGTGCTCTTGATCTTTTGAGGTCTTTTGCGGCTACTAACGCAATCAGAGTCCTAATTGACTACATCTTGATAACAGGACTAAATTTTTTTTGATAATCCACTCCTTGGACTTGAGTGAATTCTTTAGCCACCAACCGTGCTTTCCATTTAGAAATAGAACTATCAGAGTTAATCTTCTTCTTGAAGATCCACTTGTTGTCGATAACTCTCTTGTGATGTCATTCTAAAATGTCATCCATGGGTGGATATTTGATGGAATCAAGTGAGAGACTCACTTCCACAAATTATTCCATTTGGAAAGTGAGAATTGAATCACTCCTAGTGATCCATGATCTATATGACATAGTTCAAGGAGTAGAGGAAGAGCCTCAAACTCCCCAAGAACAAGCCAAATACAAGAAGAGAGCAATATTAGCTCTACATTGCATAAAGTTAAATGTATGCAATGACCTCTTGAAAGAAGTGTCTTCTCCAAAGAGGCTTGGGATTCATTGAAGAGCATTTATGAATCCAACAATACTTCAAGAATCCTCATGCTAAAAAATCAAGTTTTCCAAAGCATGAAAGGAAGTGGAGAGAGTGGACAAGAGTATGTTCTTAGGATCAAATCTCTTAACAAGGAGTTAAGTGCAATAGGAGAGAAGATCCAAGATCAAGAACTAGTACAAATCATTTTGAATGGTCTAAGTGATGAGTTTATCAACTTAGTCCAATCATTTGCCATTCAAGACTCTCTTCCATCCATTGAAAAGTTGCACAATGTTCTTGTGGCTGAGGAGAGTAGGCTTCTACACCTCAAGACAAGAATGGATAGCTTGTCACTTAATGGAGGAGAGGAGAAGGCTAACTTTACATCTAAAGGCAAGAAAAAGCAAAATCCATTCAAGACAAATCAAGACAAGGAGGCCGAGATGAAGAATGGAGGATCTACCTCCAAAGGCAAAGTGAAGAACAAGGCAAAACTAAAGTGTTTCTTTTGTGAAAGAAAGGACGCTTTGCCTCAGAATGCTACTTGAAGAAGAATCAACAAGCCAAAGGAGATCAAGGGAACATTGCTCAAGAGGAAGAATATGAGGATGGATTCAACACATCCTTAATGGTTGCATCTACACCAACTTCAAGTCAAGACACATGGTGGATAGATAGTGGGGCTAGTTCCCACATGTCCTTTAACAAGCATTATTTTTCTACTCTTCTATCTTGTAATGACTCTAAGAAGTCAATATACACTGCTAGTGATCAAGCATGCAAGATAGATGGCATAGGATCTATACCTCTTTGTTTAGGCACATCTAAAAGGATAGATCTAGATAATGTTTTGTATGTTCCTACCATTTCAAGAAACTTGCTTAGTGTAGGACAATTAATGGACAATGGACTAGATGTACATTTCAAGAATGGAGTTTGTTCCATCTTGAAAAATGATAAGTGCATAGCTAGTGGCATTAATCAAGGTAGACTTTGCAAGTTGGATGCTAATGTTGCAAGTGAAAGTGTGAACTTGGCTAGGGAGGAGCTAACTCAAGTGGAGCTTTGGCATAAGAGATTAGGCCATCCTAATCTTTAATCTATGGAGTCAATGGCAAGCAAGGAACTAGCTCTCGGCCTACCAAGAACTTTCAAGAAGTGTGGAAAAATGTGTGAGGCATGTGGCCTTGCAAAGTCACACAAATCTTCTTACAAGAAATCTTCATCAAGATCTCTCTCTCCCTTGGATCTCATACATTTTGATGTACATAGTTTTTCACATGCAAGTAATGGAGATGCCTTGATGTATGTAACTTTTA